>RCUC01145519.1:0-39570 GCA_003697995.1 Taxidea taxus jeffersonii | reverse complement strand
TGTCCAAGGCGATCGCTTTATGGTCCTGACCCTGAGATGTTGGTGCGCCCACTGCTCTATGACAGCGTAGCTCATTTTCTCCTGGTTCTCTTCCTACCTGAGTACTGCTTCTCAAGGATTCTTCTTCTGGTCCCCAGGATGTTGGTGATCCATGGGGATTCTCACTTGGACTCTCTTCTCACTCTATACACCTCCTCCAAGAGAAGTCTTCCACATCCCCTAAAGGCTCTTGACTTCCAATTTGCTATTTCCAGAAGTGACTGTTCCAAAACTTCAGACTGTATTGCTACCTGCCTGCTGGACGTTTCCATGAGGATATCATGTAAGCACCTCAAACTCAGTGTGCCCACGTCAGGACCCATTGTCTTCTCCCCTCCCAATGTAGCCCCTTTTATTATCCCCATCCCAGAGGATGGCCCCACCCTCCAGCCCTCCACAGAAGCTGGAAACTTGTGATCCCCTAGACTTGGGGTTTCCCACATCCGTTTGGGCACTAAGTCCTGTTCATTCTACCCTTTTTAAAAAAGATTTTATTTATTTATTTGATAGAGAGAGATCACAAGTAGGCAGAAAAGCAGGCAGAGAAAGAGGGGGAAGCAGGCTCCCTGCCAAGCAGAGAGCCCAAAGTGGGACTCGATCCTAGGACTCTGAGATCATGACCTGAGCCGAAGGCAGAGGCTTAACCCACTGAGCCACCCAGGCACCCTCATTCTACCCTTTTAACACTGTGTACACTAGTGTCTTCTCTCTACTGATGACCAGGCCTGACCAGGCCCTGTCTCAGACCCACTGGCCCCTGCCTTAGCTGATGGCCAACTAATGGACCTGCCAACCTTCAGACTTATTCTGTGGAGTCCACTGTTGCTGGCATCAGTTTTCTGATCTACCTGTTTATGATCCTCCATGGCTCCCCATCCCTACAAGGCAAACCCCAGCTCCCTAGTTTGGCATTCACCCCTTTTCAGGAGCTTGCCCTTGTCTGTCTCTGCCAACCTCCTCTCTGTAGCCTCTTGCTTCCTTCCCTTCTGCCAGGGGGAGCTCGATGCAGGTCCTCATACATGACTCCCTTTATACCCTTTATACCTGCTCTCTTCTTTGCCTGGAAAGCTCCACTGCTCGCCCTTTTCCTTGAGACCAACCGCCATGTGTAAGGTCCCTCCTCTGCACTACTGTAGCTCCCACGTCCTCTGCAAGTATGGCACTAGCCACATTACATGGTCATTACGAGTCTGACCCTCACAATGAGCTGCTGGCCAGCAGATACCTCCATGTTCTCAATGTCGCCCGGAGTCTGCTGTAGTCAATTCCCAAGCTGTATTTTTGGAATATCAAATCTCTAACACGCCTATTTGTCTCACATCTTGATTCAACAAAATATCTTTAAGGTAGAAAAAGCTGGAGGGAAGTAGCAGGGCACGTAACTCAGGGGTTCCCTCCACATCACACCCCTCCCGTGAACCTCTGATCCTCAGACCCTGCCAATAGCATTAGTCTGCCAACAACGTGGGCACACTGTGTGATCATCCCCTCCTGCCTTCTGGAGAATCTTATGCTGTCCATTACCCCTCACTCTCTGCCCTCCTATTGGTTAAATCTTACCCCCCCACCCCCGCTGCCCCACCATATCTTTTGCCTGGTCCCTTTCCATCAGCGTTTAAACCTGCTTTCTAAACTCTCTCGTCTTAAAAGTAAGATCCCACTTCCCTCTCCAAGTATTGGCTCATCTTTCCTCTCTCCACAGCCAGACTTACCCCAAGAGTTGTCCTCATGCCCGGCCTCTTCTTCCCCAGCTCCCACTCATTCCTCTTCCCTTGGCAATCTGGCACCTGCCCTAACCAATCCTCTAGCAAACTGTTAAATGCTAAAGTCACCAGTGACCTCCAAGGTGCTCCACCCCCAAGTCCTGAATTGATTTGTCATCCCTCTGCATTTGGGACTTAACCACGTCTTTTGTCAGCTACCGCTCTTCCCTCGGCTTCAGGGGGCACCGAGCCTTCCCGGACTCCTGCGGGCTGAGAATTCACCACTGGCTCCCAGCTTCCTCTGCCTGCTTTCCACTGTCGGGACGCTGGAGTTACTCCAGGCTCAGCTCCAGGTCCTGTTCATTCTCATCCCTCTCTCTTCCCCCTCCGCCCCTCCCCCTCCCCCCCCCCCACCCCTCCCCTGCCTTCCCCCTGGCTCCTTTCCCCCCCCCCCCCCTCCCCCCCCCCCCCCCCGATTCTCTCCAGGTTCCAGACTCATGCCTCCTGGGCAGCTCAGATTCAAAACTGAACTCCGGATATTTCTGAAACAAGCCCTCCCAACCCCCATCCCCTATCTCGGCAGCTCTCACAGAAACTCTGGGAATCTTCTTTATACCTTCTCCACCCCACCCCACCCAACATCAAATCCACCTCTGCTCATTCTGCCTCCTGCGTATTTCCCCTGTCTCCATTCTCTGCTGCCACCCCCTGTGTCTGAGACACCATCATCTCTCCACCAGACAATGAAATCCACCCCCTACCACGTGCTCACCCGTCCTTTCATGGCATGAGCCCCACAGCACCCACAGGGATCTCAAAAAACTCTGAGTTGGACATATCATTCCCCTGCTTACAATGGTCATGTGTTTCACGTTTTCCTGAAGTCCCAAATTCACAGGAGACCCCAGGGGATCTGTCCCCTGCAGCTCTCTCTGCCACCCCCTGTCCTCACTTCCCATTGGTGACCCCTGCCCCTCAGCCACACTGACTTTCTTTCAGTGCCTGGGATGCACGTGTGTCTTGCATCTAGACTGTGGTACTTGCTGTCCCCTCTGCCCCACGGGCACTCTCCCCCCATCTTCTTCCAGCGAACTTCCACTCACCCTCGAGATCCAGGCTTGGCAAGCCTTCCCAGAACCCTTCACAGAGTGGCCTCTGCCCCTAGTTGTTTGTGATATTAGGACATCTGCATTGCCTGCTAGACTGGCCATCCCTTTGGGTGACTACAATGCAAGGGCTCAGCAAATCCTGACAGACAACTGAGGAAGTTCAGGGTGGTTAAGCAACTTGCTTAAGGTCACACAGCTGATGAGTAGCAGGTCTCCTCTTAGCCCCCTTTAGACCGGGTTGGGTGCCTCTATCATGGAACCCCACAGCACACGATTTCCTTGTATCCAAACAGTGGCCAACCTTGTCAGAGCTGCCTGTCCAGTGGCAGAGCCGGGAGCGCCGGGGCAGAGGCTATGCTGTCCTGTGCACGCATCCCTGTGTCCTGGTCCTCTCCCTGGGCATCTGGCCACGCCGACGATGGCTGACCCCCTGTTGATGAGCCTTCAGAGAGCTTTCCTGATGCTGCCTTCCTATCCCAGCACCAGTTTCATTCTCCTGCGGAACTATGGGTTGAGCCTTCTTTTCCTTTCCATCCTAAGTTTTATGACATTAAGAGTCTCTTTTGGTTTGTCTCCCTCCCGATCCCATCTTGTTTCATTTTTCCTTTTCCTACCACCTTAACCCCCACCCCCCCTAAGTTAACTCTTCAACAGAAACTTTTACAAAAACAAAACAAAACAAAACAAAAAACAAAATCATGAATCGGCAAGTAACCATTGAGAGAAGGGCAAAAGGAAATCAGACAAATATAAAACACAAGATATAAAATATAAAACACAAAATATAAAACACAAGAGCCTAGAGGTGGCTGAGGCGAAGATATCCGGCTCTGTGTAGTCTGCATGGGCTGAGCTTTTATGGGTCATTGCCCTCTTGGTCCTTGGGCCATCCTCCCACACTTATCCTGTAGTCTGGGCTCAGTCCCCGGCACGCTCACTTCCTCTCCACAAGCTGGCTGATGAATCTGCAGGCAACACTTCTAATAAGGGGATTGGGGTTTCCAGGGATGGGGAAACAAAAGCCCAGACGGAGTCAGGGGGAGAGAAGAGTGGGCTTTGGGGTTCGTGCCCTAGACCTAGATGGCACCTGCACTGGCTGAGTGAGTCTGTACACCCCGGGCCCAAAGCAGGGGCTGGTGCTGGACTGCCAGGGGGTAAGAGCGCTGGGGGCCCAAGGGATGAGTGATGGAGGCAAGCTGGCAGGGCTGAGCCGGAACCTGGGGCGGGAGGGGCGGGGAAGGGCGGGCTTTCGGAGCCCAGGCAGGACAGAGCACCAGGTTCTTGTCAAACACACAATTTAATTCTGAGACTGTATCCCTTGTGCCTGAGAGATTTTTCAGTTTGCAATAGTGTCATTTACAGATGGATTTGCAGCAGCGAATTACAAGTTTGTAAGCAACAGCTTCTCTGACGCCTCAAAAGAAAAAAAAAGCCTTATCCCTCTGCAAATTATAAATTCATAACTAACAGTGTTATCCAACTGAATGCAAAACAAATTCATTACCAGCTACATTATTCCATTGAATACCAAGTGAATGAACCGCACGGGGTTTGTACAGATTGGGGACCTATCAGGAGATGGGGGCAAGAGAGCCCTTCCCCCAGGTCCTCTTCTTTGCTGCCCTTCAGGCCCACCTCAAGCTAACCCCAGATGTCGGCAGAACTGGATGGAGCACGCTGCCTGTATAAAAAGCAGACTGGAAGCGATGGTGGGGAGGGTGGTGAAGGTAGGATGCCTGTGGTGACATATGGAAACACAACTACCCTGGGCCGTGGGTCTGCATCTGTGCGTGATTACTAAAACTGTTGTGCTGTTATCTTAAGATACTATCCTGTGGGGGCGCCTGGGTGGCTCTGTTGGTGAAGCGTCTGTCTTTAGCTCAGGTCATGATCCTGGGGCCCTGGGATCGAGTCCTGCCTCAGGCTCCCTGATTGGTGGGGATCCTGCTTCTCCCTTTCCCACTGCCGCTCCCCCTGCTTGCGCTCTCTCTCTCTCTCTCTCTGTGTCAAATAAATAAATTTTAAAAATCTTTTTTTAAAAAAAGATATTATCTTGTGAATGCAGAAGTTGTTGTGAGCTGCAGGACCTCCCCTGGCAAAGGAGGCTATGCAGGAAGATGTGGGTCCTCCAAGCAGACACCAGGCTGAGAAAATAGGCCTCAGCTTCCGCACGGGAGCAGGAGTTCCTTGTGTCTCCTGAGTGAATGTTCTCTCAAGACCCAGTTCCAAGGTGCTGAGCATCTGGATGGATGATCCCGGGTTGGGGCACATCGAGATCATGCCTACAACGTGCAGGTTCTGTGGAGGGAGGGTGCGGGCCATACTTTTTAACTCAAATGATGTTAGTTCCTGACTCTCTGGTGTATTCCCCAGGGGCAGTTCCGGAAACTAACCTTTCCTCTTTAAGCTTTATTTTAGAAAGTCGGAAAAGACAAATAAAACTAAAAGATACATATACTGCCCATAATATACCCCAGCAGAAACAACCACTTCGGGCTGTTTCATTCTGAATGAATGGAAAACTCTTCTTTCTGGATTCATTCAGACACGTCTCATCATTTGGAAGACTGGACTCCATACTGGATGCGGGAGATGAGGGGAAACGGCCTATACAGTAGGTGTGCAAGCACAGACGGGGGACTCCAGCTCCTGAAGGTCTTCCTCTACCCCCCACATGGCTGCAGAGTTTTCCTGGCCTCCATGTCCTGTCTCGGCCTCTCTTCCAGACCAACTTCCCTGTCTCCCGCTCTTCTCTGATCACAGCGCCTCTCTCCGCCTCCTGCTCAGGAGCCAAAAGGCTTCTTCTCCTTGTCTCATCCTGAGTGGTTTGCAAATGTCATCTGACCAAACAGTTGACCAACGTTCTTTTTTTTTTTTCTTTTCCTAAACAAAGACCATTTCCTAAGAAGAATTTGTGGTACCAAATGGGAAGATAAAAGATCTTCACCTTGTTTCATGAACACATTTATATATATTTTTTAAGATTTTATTTATTTATTTGACAGAGAGAGAAAGAGAGATCACCAGTAGGCAGAGAGGCAGGCAGAGAGAGAGGAAGGGAAGCAGGCTCCCCACTGAGGAGAGATCCCGCTGTGGGCCTCGATCCCAGGACCCTGAGACCATGACCTGAGCCGAAGGCAGAGGCTTAATCCACTGAGCCACCCAGGTGCCCCCAAACAAATTTCTATTTTTTAGAAAGAGAGGGTTATTCTACAAATGCTTATATCAACTTGCCTTTTTGTTTATTAACAATGCAGGCTCTCCATTTTTTTGTGTCCATCGATAAATCTATATTTGCTGCTTTAATGGCTGCATATTAAGTCATGTGATTTTTAAAAATTGTCCCCCCCCCTTTTTTCCTATACATTGAGGCTATTTCCAGTTTTTGCTATTATAACACATCATCCTTGCACATTTATCTAATTATTTCCATAGGTTAGGTTCTTTGAAGAAAAATTTCTGAGAATGCACTTTCCAAAGGCTTTTGTCATAGCATCGAACTACTCTTTAGAAAGTTTGTGCCGATCTACAGTCCCAACAGCAGCTCGTCTTACTAGCTTTGTCTCAGTTATGCCTTGACGTGCTGCAGAAAGAGCCCCCGGGGATGCTTTGGTGACAACATGACAACGAATGAATGATTCCCTGAAGGATAAAGAGAACCAGAGAGCAAGAATGGGGAGAAATCTCATGGTGCTGGGTGCTGGGGAGGGTCTTGAAAGTGACAAGAGAAATTTGGACCCCAGGAGGGCAGCAGAGAAACTTTTTGGATCCTGGGAGGAAGATGGGCCAGAGCTGAGTTGCCTGCAGGACCCAGGAGGAGAATCTGAAGAGCTGAGCCGTCAGGCCTACTGCTGACCTCGAAGGGGAACAGCAGTGGACTGAGCGTCCCGGAGTGCAGTGAGCATCCCGGGTCTGCTGGCAGCCTGCAGGAGAAAAGGGTGATGAGTCCGTGGCACCAGATCCAATTCACAGGTGGGAAGGGCCCCCGAGTCCTGCTGCTCCTGTGCCAGCCCGGACCAGCAGTCCCCACTCTCACCTGTGGTCGAGGGAGGGAAATGTCTAGAACAGTGGTTCTAGTTCCTCCTCTCTTCTCCCGCAGGAGCTCCCCACACCCACCCTGAGTCCGACAGGGAAGCATTTGCTCAGTAGCATTGCCTGGGAAGAGACCTTTCCCGCTTGCACGTAAGGGTGTAGCACGAAGCCTGCTTTGACCTGTGTGTCCAGCTGCAGAATTCTTTCTTTCTGGGCAAGGACACCTGAAAAATCTCAGGGAGGCAGAAGCCTTCTGTCTGAGCAGCCAGCATCCTAGGGATCAAGGGCTTAATCCATCCCCGAGGATGGGAGGCAGTCTCTCCCCTCACACTGCCTGCTCTCCTCCTCAATCCTACACAGAAACCCCTGGAGCCAAGGGGGGTGCTCTCTTTGGGAGAGGGAGAAACATTTTTTGCCTCCCCTTTTAATGATACCAGTGACCTCACAAGGTTTCCATGGTGACAAGACCAAGGAGCCAAGGGGGACGTGGTGAATTAGGACAAACAAACCCCCCGCCCCCCAGAATCTTCTTCCTGATGCTGGGCTTCGAGAGTGGACTCTAGATAATCTATGAAATTGCAGAAGAGGTTGTGGTGGTGGAGTGGGGTGAAAAGACAGAGCTTGCGGAAGCAATCTGCGTCCTCCTTCCCTTTCTGTGTCCCTCCCCTCGTCCCCTGCCTGAACAGCTCCCTTCCTGGTGCTGAGTGTGGCCCCTCACAGTGAGCCCTGGGTGGTCACAGAGCACCCATAGGAAGGCAGTTCTGATCCCAAGTGCAGGAAGCATTCATGAGGTAATCCTGGGCACCAAGGCAGGGAGGTGACTTGAGAGAGGTGGGAAAGAGAGGCAGAGCGGGCAATTTGAAAGGAGAAGGAGGGGAGCACCTGGTGAGGAACTTGGGGCTTGCCATATAAAGCTTGGTTTTCTAAGGAGCAGTTCAGGGGTCAGTGCCTAAGAACACTGGCTGCGAATGTGGAGTCCAAGTGATCCAGCTGTAAATAACACCCATGCCCTACGTGTGTAGATTTCATGGACCATCACAGTTAAAGCCCCTAGCAGGTACTTAATATACACTTGTTATCTCTCTCCTGCCCTTTCCTTCCTCCCAACCATGGGCCACTGCAGCTTCCTGAAGGGTTCAAAGCACCACATTGCCCCTCATTAATTTCCTGCTTTCAGGCACTGAATAATTCAATCTCTACATAGTGCAGTGACTAAAACGCCCCTACCTGTTTTCCTGGTGCCGAAAATTCCACCACGGAAGCTCCACCACTTTGCACCAAATCTCCCTGTAAATGGCAACATCGCACCTGGGAGGCGATTGTCTTATTCTTGGTCTCTGGACACAGGCAGTGGTGCAGGGGATGGAGACAGTGGGCCTTTTTTTTTTTTTTTTTAAGTGCAGATGGAGCCTGTGAATGAGGGCAAAAGAGAAAGAGAAAGCAAACAAGAGAGTTTGCTACCCTGAAATGCTGGCCAGCAGTCATGCCTTTGGCTGTGGGATTTCTCTGAAGGCGAGTGATAGAAAACCCCGAGAATACCCAGCATCTGAGAGGAGCCATACATGGATATCACGCCATACTCACACCATGGGAAATGGAAGAGAAATGTATAAGCTTTGCTTTCTGATAATAGGTCCTAGAGGCAAGAGACCCTGGGCCTATGCACCTGCAGCTCTGCTGGGTACCTCCAATGGAATCATGCCACCTCAAGCAAGACAGGGCCCCATTGCTAGAAGTCTGGAGGCAGAGAGTGGGGGAGTGAGTCCCTGGCCTCAGAGTGGACCTGGAAGTTTGGCTGGGTATGTCTCTTTGCCTTGACAGGTCCTCTTGGGAAGTCAGCCTTAATGAATCCTGAAGAACAATTTGTAATCAGCCTATCAAATGCTCAGAAACAGTCTTTCAGCTAGAATTTCACTTGCTGGGAATCTGGGGCCCACGGGGGCTGTAGATTCTCCCTCTGTATCGGCAGTCCCCCAGCAACCCCTATATCCAGGGCAGCCTGAATCTCCCAGTGGGCAAGTCCTGCCCCTCCGTGAGTCCAGGCTCCCTGCAGCATTGGGAAGTAGCTGGATCTCATTGTCCTGAGTTGCTGTCTGCCCAGGGCTGTCAGGAATAGGGCCCAAAGGCCTGGGTCATCAGCTAACAGGGCAGCTTCGAGCCCAAACTCAACAGTTGCCAGCCCTGGGTGCTCTATGACACCCTGTTCCTCCTCCTTTCTCTTCTCTCTCCAGCTCCAACCTGTGCCCCATCTTCCCTTCCTCTCCCACCAGGGCCCTGGTGCTTGGAGCTTGTTCTTGAACTTGGAGTGCCGTAGGGCTGCTTTCTCACTCCATTTGCTCAGGGCATGGGAAGTCACTAAAGAAGTCATACTGGGTGGTACCGGTGGGGGTGAAACAGGTGAAGGGGATTAAGAGTACACTTGACTTGATGAGCCCTGAGCAATATACAGAACTGTTGAATCGATATCATCAATTGCTATATTGAAACGAGTATAACACTGTATGTTACCTACACTCAAATGAAAAAAAAAAAAACACCTCATGTTCGGAATTTTTTTTTCTTTTCTCTTTTACATTTTCTAAGTGGATTTTGCTAGTGTGTTTATTGATCCTGACCATCTTACCGATCTCCTTCACAGTGTCTTCGTAGTTTTTCAGTTTGTCCTCCGGAGTGTTCTGGATAAACAATCATATCGTGAACAAATAATGATAGCAATTTCTCCTCCTTCCTGAACGTTATGCTTCTTTTTATTTGAAAATTTTAAAATTTTTTTAATTTTTTAATAAACATATAATGTATTATTAGCCCCAGGGGTACAGGTCTGTGAATCCCCAGGTTTACACACTTCACAGCACTCACCATAGCACATACCTTCCCCAATGTCCATAACCCAAACACCCTCTCCCTACCCTCCTCCCCCCAGCAACCCTCAGTTTGTTTTGTGAGATTAAGAGTCTCCTTATTTGCATTTTTAATGTACTATTGCATTGGCTACAACTTCCAGAACAAGGCAAACTAATTGTGGTAATAGCAGGCATTCTGTTCCCACTCTGACAAAAATATGAACACCTCTCCTTGGTGTTTTATTGCTAAGAATGTTGTTGGCTGTTGGTCACGGATAGGTATTTTTTATTATGTTGAGGCAATGTTCTTTGATTTTTATTTCACTCAGAGTTTTCATCCAAATGGATGCTCAGTTCTATCGAATGCATTTTTGGTTTTTGTTAAGATTGTCACGTAACTTTTCCCTTTCTGGTAATTGACATGATTAATTACATAGCCTGATTTTTCTGATATGTAATCATCCTCACCCCGCTGCATTTCTAACATAGCCATCTGTGAAATGGGGAGGAGATCTGTTGCCCAAGAGAAGTCTGGTTGAATAGCAGCTCTGCATCATGCTCTGAGTCCCACAGCTGTGAGCGTGCTTTGCTCCCGTCCCCAATCGCTAATCCAGGATGTAATCTCAGGCAGGCTCCTGTGATATCTAGGGGGTCTGAGCAGGGGCTCTTGAGATCTGGAGGGGGGATTAGTTGGTCCCAGAGTGATCTTTTAAGGACTGGTGGGTTCAGAGGACTCCCTTCACTGGCTCCCCATTGCCTTCAGCAGAAATCCCCAGCTTCTAGGCACACTGTCCAGGCCTCATATAACTGGCTTTTGTCCAACACCACCCCAGCTGCCTGCCATTTCCCCACCTTCTCCCCT
Source organism: Taxidea taxus jeffersonii (assembly GCA_003697995.1). Taxonomy (NCBI): domain Eukaryota; kingdom Metazoa; phylum Chordata; class Mammalia; order Carnivora; family Mustelidae; genus Taxidea; species Taxidea taxus. The sequence continues at coordinate 28,982 of RCUC01145519.1, read as the reverse complement.
CTAACCATGTGGAAATCCTGGCAGGGGGCAAACCTGGGTCAACTTCTGGGCCCCTGGGCCCTTTACACACGCTGTTCCCTTGAGGGAGGGCTCATTGTTCCCTCCAGGGAGCCTTCCTGAGCCCACCTGCTGGGTCAAGAGTCCCTCCCCTGGTGCCACGGTCAAGGTGCTCACCACCTGTTCTGTGCTTTCCAGGCAGAAGGGAGTTCTCATATGTCCCCAGGGGCTCCAGGGGGCCAAGCAAGTGCCCCTGTCCCAGCCCAGGGCTCGCCCTATGACAAGTGTTGCTCTGCGAGGCCTGGGTCAGACACACTCTGGATACATCCATGAACACCTTCAGGTGTCCATACGTATGAAGGTGCCCTGCGGGAGCGCCCCATCTCACCCGAGCCCCCCAGGATTGGTCCCCAATCCAACAGTTGTGTGTGAGGAGAGGCTCAGGGGCAGCTGCAGCTCCCTGGAGCCTCTTTTAAAAATGCAGCCAGGCTTGTTTCCTCCTCGTAAACAACGACTTAGCACCGTGGAGGGCCCCACGGGACCTCATCCCCCCCCCCCCCCCCGCCCACAGCTGCTGCTGTTGGAGATGAAGGAGGAGGAGGCCAAGTGGGCCCATGGGGGACCGGATGACTGGGCATAGATAGACAGGAAGTAGCAGGCAGGAAGGGCTCAGTTGGGCTGCACACCCCCTGGGTTCCCTGCACGCGTGAGACTGACCCCTGATCTGGGTCTCAGTAACAGCTCTGCCTCTTCCTCTCCACGGGGGTCCCCAGGCTCATGCCTGCTTCCCCCTGGGGTGTCCTCAGCCCCTCTGGAGAGGCTCCATTTTCAACTCCCTGGGCCACCAGGTGGCCCGTTAGAGTTCTCACCTCTGGTAACAGCAAGATGATGTCAAAGGGAGGGCTGCTAAGCCCGGGGCAGGGTAGGGGTAGCTCACACCTGCCCTCCTCTTTTGCCCCCCACCCCCTTGCCCCAGCAATCCTGAGCTACACAGCACATTGCTGGACATGGGAGATGAGAGATCAGGTGATGTGGCCTAAAGGGCGTTGGAGTCAGGCCGTGGAGTCAGGCCAACCTGGGTTCAAATGCCGGCTTCGCGCCTGGCTCGCTCTGTGATCTTGGGCACACAGCTTAACCTCTCTGGGCCTCGATCTCTTTATCCATGGAATAGTTCCTGCCTACAGAGCTGTGCTGAGGACAAAATGAAGCGACTGACTGATAGCAAAGCGCTCACCACTGCGTCTGACACACAGGAGGAGATCAGTTCATGTCAGTTGATGTTAGACCTTGCAGGTCAGAGCGGGCCTGGCACAGTTGTCCCCTCACACAGCCTTGTCCCCTGTGGTGGGGGTGGGGGAGGAAACTGAAGCCCAGAGAGGAGCAGGACAGCAAGCTGCTCAAACCCCTCAGCCTGGGCTTGTGTCTGTGGAGAAGATCTTCACAAGGAGCCACAGTTTCTGTCGCAAAGGTCTTGACACATGTCTCGGATCCTCGGTACTACCAACGTCTTGGTGGTCTAATTTAACAAACCTTTGCACTGTGCTAAGTGCCCTGTAGAGTTCAAGCCCTTTATGTATATTCACTTTTGCTATTATTATCCCCATTTTATGGAGGAGGAAACTGACCAGTCCAGCTAGTGGGTAGGAGGGACACACGCTCAAGCTGGTTCCCACCTTCAGGTGAGCACAGACTGGGCTGGGTGAGGGGGGTATCTCGAAGGGTACCTGGGGCATCTGAAGCCTGTCCTGCCCCACCCTCACAGCTGGGGTGTGGGAAGCACCTTGCAGCACTTGAGGCTGGGGCTGAGTGTATGGGAACATTAGCTTCGCCCTAGAAATGCCCATCACTGGATGCCACATCTCAGGCCACAGCAGGTATGTTCCTGGAGAGAGGAGAGTGAAAACTTGGAACAAGGGAGCTCTTTATTATTCAGAATAACCACACTATTTAATTTACTATTAATAATAGCTCTTGAGTCAACCTTCCCTTGAACAGAAACAGGAACTGAAAGGATGTCCCTCTCTTCTTTCCCCCCTGTCCCCCCCCTTCCTGCCTCCTCTCCTTAGAATACTAGGAACTCAGTGGCAAATGATTGTGCTGTTTGGGTGATTGGAGTGGGAGGAATTGAGGCCCAGCAGTGAACCCATTACCCTTTCTCCCTGTACAGCCATGCTGGGCTATTCTTCTGTGGGTCCATGGAGGTCAGACCCCTGGAGCGAGAGTATGGCTTCTGTGCTTTTAGGCTGAGCCTAGGACAGAGGCCAGAGGGCTGTGTTCCAGCAGAAGCAAAGGGAAATGTGGATCCAGCAATCTTTGTGGATTGAGTCTAAATACTAATGGGGGCCGTAGTAGGAATGAGGGATCAGTGATGCCAAGGTCCCTTCTGGGGCCCCATCCTCCACCTTCTGCTTCCGGTGGGGGTGCAGTGTCAGAAGGGGCACATCCAGAGAGGAGCAGAGCCAGGGAAGAGCCTGGAACCTGCGCCAGGGGAGTTCAGAAGACCCAGGGGGACCTGAGAACTGTCTTCAAGGACCGAGAGGGATTTGTTTTCTTGACCATCTATCTGTCTTCACCGAGGGGCTCCTCTGCCAGGTGCCGGGAGTGTGTGGCCCCAGTCTCTGTGAGGCTCCCAGACTGGCAGAGACGGTGGGCAGGAAGGTAACTAAGGCTGGGCAGAGAGCACTCGGGGGTAGAGCCGCGGAGCTCTGATGGGACTTGTGGGAAACGATGGATTTGCCTGATTGGGAGCCAGATGGGTTTCCTGGCTCCCAGAAGCAAGAGTGCAAAGACTCTCCTCGGGAGTGGAGTTTGGCCCTTCGGTGTTTGTTTGCTTGTTTGTTTAATTTTTTTGAAAGAGAGAGAGTGCGAGCGAGTACGAGAGCCAGGAGAAGGGCAGAGGGAGGGAGAGAACCTCAAGCAGGCTCCAGGCTCAGCACAGAGCCCAATGCAGGGCTCTATCTCGGGACCCTGAGATCATGACCTGAGCCAAAATCAAGACTGAGCCACCAGGCGCCCTGGTCCTTTGATGCTTATTCAAGATGGCACCCAGGTTCCTGGGCAGCCACTGTCCTTGACTGTTTCCCATATTAGGGCCTCTATTGATCTCAGGTGAGTTAAGTGGCCCGCTGGGCTCACCTCCCAGAAGGCAGGGGTCATGTTCTCCCTTTCTTCCAACTACCCTACTACCCAGAGCTGGAAGAACTGTGGTGGACCCCTTGGGCTGTGGGATGAAGGTTCCAGGCAGCAACCAGCCTTCTGTCCCCCTTCCCTGGGAGATGGCCACCAGCCTCCTCTCCTGTCCACCTCTCCATGTGGGCTGAGTCCTAGACATCTTTAGGTGATTGAAGACTGCTTTGCAATACTGCCATGGGGTGGATTCAGACTGGTTGATGTGATAGGAGTTTTCTTAGTCTGCCAGAGCCAAGTTCCACATACCTGCACACACACACACACACACACACACACACACATTCCTAAACACGCACACATGCTGGCTTTCACTGTGAGGGCCCCACTCTTTATTCAAGGAGCGGTCTCGGGTGTCTGAATGGATGCCTGAAGACTCCCTCTTTGCAATTAACACTCCGCTGCAGTATTATTAGCCTCTGATAGGCAGGCCTGCCTTTGCCAGAGACTATAAATATGTGGGGCCAATGACTCAGCAAATCTGTTGCTATTTTTCTTACAGATCTGTGTGGATCTGTGTCTGTGTACACCATGGCCCCATCTCCCAGCAGCTCCCATGGCTTGTATCCATGGAAACGCAATCCTCCCCGACTACAGTGCTCAGGCTCACAATCGCTGGGAGTCTCCCCAGCCCCCTACCCACTTTGGAGAGGGAGGGAGGGTCAGGAGGACTCCCAGCCATCAAGAGGATGGCTTGATGGAGGACATGCCACTTTCTCAGTTGCTTTGAAGGTCTAGGCAAGGCCAGCCTCCAACCTCTTCCCTCCTCCCTTTCTCCCTCCCCACCACCCCATCTGTGGTTAAGGCTTTGTCACCGGTTCAAGGCAAGTGGCCCAGTGAAGGATCCCTTTCTGAGGGCCCTCATGGGAGTGAGGTTGGCAGGGCAGTTGCTGAGAGCTGTGGGCCGTATGGCAGGGAAGGTGGGGAGGGCCTGTGGCCCTTGGCAGTGGGGGACATTAGCCACTGGGAGAGGGAGACTGGGGAGTAGGGGAAGAGGCAGTTGCCATGGGGGCGGGGATCATATTTGGTATAAAACCCTGTCTCCTGACCTTGACTCTACCAAAAGAACCTGTGGGATGGATGAAAGCATGAGCTCTGGAAGTCCTCCCTCCATCCTTTCCTTCCACAGACATTCACATCTGCTGACTCGGGGCAGGACCTGTGTGGGGCATGGGAGTGCAGAGATGAATGGGAATCAGACCCTTCTCCTTGAAGACTGTGGTCTGGGAGGAGGGGACAGACTCAACATCGGGTCAGGCTGGGGTGGAGAGGTACAGCAGGGAGGGCAGAGCCAGCTGCGGGCCGGGAGCGCTTCCTCTGGGAGCTGCGGGCTGTGGAACATGCCAAGAGGATGAAGCAGGCTGCAGGAGGTGGGCTGGGAGGCAGAGTGGGCATTCTGCACAGAATAGCGGCCCCGGGGAGCCAGAATAGCGGCCCCGGGGAGCCAGCGGTGAGACACACACAGAGCTCTAACTCTGGCTCCTATTCTTGGTGTTCCCTTGAGAAGGTGTCCTGAGCTTTCTGTCCCATGAAATGGGAAGCCACAGTATCTACCTCACGGGGCTTGGTGAGAATTAACGCACGTATCTGGTGCCAGGCCTACAGACGTTTATTGTGCTAACCATATTCCAGAACTGTCCACATGGCAGTTATTTTCTTCCTTTCGGGGACTGTTTCCCTGTGTCCAATGAGGAGGCTGGGCCAGATGATATCTAGAGACCCAGATGCCCTGAATTTCCCTGTCCTCAGTTTCCTCATTTTTCAAATAGGAAGAAGAAGGTTCCGATAGATTTCAGAAGTGAAGGAATGGATAATGAAATTATTCAAAGAACATGACCAGGTATTTATTAAGCTCAGCCCGCTTCTCTTCCTGCTTAGGGAAAACAGGGCCAGGCTGGTGTCACAGCTTCGCGCCCACCCAAGCGCGAGATACAGAAGAACAGGAGGCTTTCTCCCCTCCCCCACCTCCAGAATATCTGAGACATCTAGAGGGGCAGGGAGGACTCATGGCCCTGGAATCTGGGCTCTAAGGACCATCTGGCCCACCTCTGGCCTCCAGATCCTTGTTCTCAAAGTGCCGGGGAGGTTGGGGAGCAGAAATAATTGAACACCCTCTTTGTTGGGCTCATAGCAGAGTTGCACTGGCCTTGTGGGTTAACTACCATAATTAGAGACTTTAAGGACTGGCCCTAGGTCACCCAGACGCAGGTGGCAGAGCTGGGGCATCAATCCAGGTCAGCATCACCCTCCCGCCTACATTCCCTCCACCACTCTGCACCCCACCCTCTGGAATCTGATAAACCTCCTCAAATCCTTTGGGAAGCAGAAGAGATATAAATAGCATGTGGGATTGTGAAGTGAGGAAAGCAAGTTGCTGAACAATATAGACAGGATGATTGCAGTCATGCAGAAACCAACCCGGAACTGATACGTGTATCCGAGCCTAAATGCACTCTGGTAGTACATCTGGAAGGGGGTCTGCCCTGTTGCTGGGACAGTGTTCATCCCTGAGCAGAAGAGTAGAATGGAGATGGGGTGGAGGAGGCGTGTTCTCTTATGATGTGATGAATCTCTTAACTTTATCAAGAGAAGAAAGTATTCATGTCTTATTTGCACAATGAAAACATTGTATCCCCTGTCATGAGTGGTGCCATGTGAGGGCAGGGGCAGGCAGGGACTTGGGGCAGAGGAAGGACCTAGTTTGGCGAGGGTAAGTCTGATGGCTCTGGTGTGCTGATCCACGGGAACTTTTTAGTCGGACGTGGAAGGAGTTTGCCGGGAGAATTCATGTACTTTGTCTGTCTTTCAGACAAACAAGAGAGCAGCTCATTCACCCATTTTTTTGGATGAGGACTCTTAAGTCCATAGACGGCTTAGCCCAAAGTCAGAGCACCCCAGTGCTGTGGTTTGGTTGGTTAGTATACCTGCCTAACTTGCAAGGCTCAGAGAATCTTGAGCTTTATCTTCCAACAGGCCTGGCTTTGACTTCACACAGTGCTGTAGATTCTTTGAGCCTCAGCTGTCCTGCCTATAAAATGTGATTGATACATCTATCTTGAAGCATTTTTGTGAGGGTTGAATGAGGTCAACTTTAATGGTGGCCCTATTCATGGTCGTTGTGAAGTGATCTCCTTTCTTTGTCTAAGGGATGTTGTTCTGGACTCATCTTGGGGCAAGTAAGACATAGCCCGTGGCTTCAGTCTTGGCTTGGCCTTATAGAAATAATTATCATACATTGAGCAAGTGCTAGGTACAAGTGATTATGCCAAGAGCTATAAGTATAAGTCCCTTAACCCTAATTCTTCTCCCTATGTCTGAGATAGGTGCTACCTGTCCCCACTTGACAGATGTGGGAATTGACATGGTAAAATGACCTGGTAAAAATGACTTAGAAAGAAATTCAACTTTTCCTTTTACTGGGAAGACTTCATGTAATAAGGTATATTTATTTTTCTTAAATTTTAGCTAGAATTCACCAGGAAAATCATCTGGGCCTGGAGTTTTATGAAAAGAGTTTTAATTATACATTATACATGTATAATTATACAAGTCCTTTGAGAGTTTTAGCATTCAAATCTTTTGAGAGTTTCTATTTCTTCTTGTGTCAGTTTTGGCAACTTTGCAGTTGTAACTGTATGAGGGTAGTAGGAATTCCTGACAGGCAGAGTTATTTGGCAGAGTGACAGAGCTTACTTATGTGTGTGTTGTAAGAGAGTGGCAGACCCACTCTAAACCTGGAGCACACTAGGTCTCCCGACATTGCATTTGGGCATTCTGATGTCCCCCCCTACCCTCCATCAGAGCAGGAGGGCCAGGATGGGAGCCAAGCCTCCATCTTTGGGTATGGGGCTTGAGCTTTTTCCTAAATTCTAGAAAGACTTGGGTCAGGGAAGAAAGTCCCTGAAAGGTTGGCCCATGGGACCAGAGGGGCTGTCCAAGGCCAAGACAACTTGGAGGGTCAATGAAAGCAGGGCACATGGGACCTGCACATCGATGGGCCCAGCAGCTCTGGTTTTGAAATGCTGAGTGCCCAGCTGGTACTCAGGTCATGCTTGTGGAGGGAGAGAAAGGGAACCAGGGAACAGGAGCAGGGGCAGTGCAGAGGAAATGTTTCTTGGTTGAGAGGAGGAAGTGGGGTAAATGCCTACTGATGGGGTGGACCCATCAATTGGTCCTTAAGGTCTCCCGTCTCCTGTAAGACTTTGGGACTAGATGGATGCAACCAGAGGGGATGTCCTTTGCCTATGACTCCTTGAGGATCCCCATCTTCCAAATCTGAGTCCTGGAGGGGATGATTATAATCACAAGCCCTCCAAGATACCCCCATGGCCAGTCCTCCAGCTCCAGCACCTAGCAATGTGAGGTCTGCATCTGACTCGTCTCAACACTTGGCCTTGACTCTCCTTTCTCCCTGAATAGCAGGGCTGAATGGCCAGAATGAGATCCTCCTTTGTTATGTTGGCTTCATGCTTATATTCCCTCCCTGTCCTGTGAGGCTAGAAGGAGCTAAGCCTGGGCAGGGAGTACCCACTCCCTGAGCCCAGCCTTTGGGGACTTTCCCAGGGACCCCTTATGCAAGGATGTTCTAGGCCCCATGACACCTGGACATAGCAGAGCTGCTCCGCATAGAGCTGGGATCTTTCAGAGAGCTGAATATCCTTGCAACGAATGAAGGAGCAAAAGATCGATTGATTTTGCACATGTACCACACATACGAGTACATTAAGGTAAAAGGCCTAGTCTGGTGACGTAGGCTGACATGCATACGCAGCATTATACCTTTGGGTTATAAACACTGTGCTCGAAGTGGGGGCACAGAGGTGGAAGGTCTAATCCACACTGGAGGATTGCAGGGAAGGGGGAAGCAATGATTTCTTGGAAGAGGTGGCATAGACTGAGTCTTGAAGGATAACTAGGAGTCTGCTGGGAGGCTGATAGAGCAGGGAGAGATGACAGGGAATAAGAAACACACCGGCCTCCTCAGGGGAGTGAGCATTCTGATCTCAGTCTTTTAGTGAAGTTACCGATGTTCAATACTTGGCCTTATTTCCAGGGCATATCCTGCTCCAAGAGGACCCCAACTTACAGTGCTTTGAAAGTTCAGTGTCTGGACCTGCCCTGCAAATACCAAGGTCAGGGGAAGGAAATCCTTTTCTACCTAGGCTCAGCCTTTCTAACTGGGGGTATGTGGTATAACAATTAAGGATGCATATGGCTATAAGAGACAACCTACAAAACAGTGTCTTTACACATAAAGGGGGCAAGTGGGTATCTGTTTCATACAGCAAACAGTTCAGGAGTAGGCAGTCCGTGGCTAGTGTGAAAGCTCCAGGCCCCAGTTCCCCTCTGCCATCTTCATGTGAAATCCTATATCTTCATGTTTCTTGCCTCATGATAGCAAAATGGCTGCAGCAACTCCAGACGTCTGTCTACATTCCAGGCAGAAAGAAGATGGAAAGGAATGCCAGTTCTGTGCCTTTTAAAAAGAGCACCCTGAAGCCCCACCCCGTACTTCACTTGCATCTCCTTGACCAGAGGTGGGTCACAAGGCCATCCCCACCACAGTTACTGAAGGTGTGTGGGGAGAAAGCAGTGATGAAGGAGCTTGGGTCAACCAGCCAGCAGTGTCTGCTACAGGTGGGCATTCACACCAGCACACATAGCCCTCAGCCCCCAGACATGGGCACAGCCAAGCCAGAAATGGCCTCCTTCGAGTAGTCATTCAACTGACATTAATGATTCTCCAGCTGTGCCCATCGGAGCCCTGGATCCCAGTGGGGAATAAGCTTCAATCCAAGGCCAGGCAGAAAGGAGGGCAAGAGATGGAAGAGAGCCCTTCCCGGAGGGAAGGGAGTGCTGGAGGAGAAGCGGGGGTGGGGGGGGTCCTGCTCCCTGGATATCAGTAGGTTGCAAGCCTGTAAAAACCCTGTCTTGCTTTTGACTAAAAGGCATTTATACGAGACTACCCTCAAAATCCCAGTAGAGAGGATCTGGCCTCTTCATCTGACCACTTATGAAGTGGTTTCTGTTGGAGCTGGGAGAAGGCGGGCAGACAAGTGCGGGTAGCGGAGTTACCCACGAATGGGGTGACATGAGGGAGGTCACTGATCTCCCAGCCATGTCGGCCCCTCACAGCACCAGAGAGCCCAGGTCTGTCCCCACCACCCCCACTAGGGTCTCCTCTTCCCCTTGATGTTATCTAACAACTCCTTACCCCTTGTAGCCCTGAGCCCAAGAAGCTACCTTCTGACATTATAGCAGCAAAAGCCTTCAGATACTCCTGGCCTCCCCACCCGACCTTCAGATGGAGAGTAGATCCATTTTGGGACTGCTGAGAAGTGCCCAGGACTGGGCATCAGAAGGCCTGTGTGACCTTGGGCAAGTCAGTCAACCTCTCTGGGCCTTTACTGACACCTTGTGGCAGCATCTGCTTGAAACCACGGTGCTTGGATGAAAAAAATAAAAACACCAAAAAACCCTGCATTTCCTGCCCCTGTGTCCCTTCTGGCACCTCTAGGCCTGTCTCACCTCAGAACAGAAGGCAGACTTCCAACACCTCTGACACAGCCCTTCCTGGTCTCCCGTCCTGCCAGTCATGTGATTTAGCCCCACTAAAGTGAGCTGACTTCCCCAGGGCAGCAGTCCCAGCTCGGTCCTCTAAGTCTGGAGTTGCAGGTCTCAGCACTTTCCCCTGTCTGGTACTTGCATAGCTCTCAGAGGAGGATGTGGGGGCCATGGGCTGATCACATGAAGTCAGCACATCTCCCCATTTTCCAGAAAGAGCAAGTGAATCCATAGCTGAGTGAGGTTACTGCCTGGGGGACCAGTCTTAGCTCCTACTTTCTGTCTCTTTTCTGATGCGCACAGGATCTTGCCCAGAAGTAGCCAGGCAGGGTTCCCTGCTTGGTGTATGTGTGTGTGCACGCGTGCATGCACACGTGTGTTGCCACACACCTGGGGAATTTCCTCCTGGAGCGCTTGCAATGGCACAGATTCAACCCAGATCCCTATGAGGCAGGAGCCTGGTGTCTGGCTTTTGAGATGAGGCCCGTCCTAGGTGGGACAGCGCTCCACGTTCCCTTCCTGCTCCATGAGACCGACCCCCTCTGCTGTGATCCCTGCCTTCTAAACCTGCTCGGATCCAGAGATGTGCTGGTTAGAAGGGATCGAACAAAACCGCTCCTAGAGGCAGCTGCTTCTGGCTAATAAGGGAGCCCAGAGGGGACTGACAGGTTGAGAAGGGCCTTCCAGGCCCAGAGCCAAGTGCTAACGGTGAAATTTCAAACCAGGTTTCCGCAGCCCAAAAGATTTTCTCTTGCAACCTGCCAGGCTGACCCACTGGCTCAAGGAGGCAGTTTGGGGCAAGAGGGAAAAAGCTGTTCTGTGCTAGCCACACCCCTGCCCAGTCCCGGGGAGTATAGGAAGGGGGCCTGGGGTTGGACAGCCAGGAGATGGGGCTCAGGGGCTTGGTCTGGGGCTCTGCAATGTCTGGCCCAATTCCATATCATTGAGAAGACTGAAAGTAATCGAGTGACTCCTCTGGGCAAGGGCTTACTACTTGGAAGCTGGAGGTTGGCCTGACATCTTCCCATTCAGTATGCTCATCCCCAGGATTTGAGAGCCCCTCAAAAGGCAGAGAGCCCCTTCAGGCTTTCTGTGGCTGGCGGAAGCCTATGGCACTCTTCAACAGGTCTGTCCTGATGCCCACATGGTGTCCCTTACCCCTCTGCAGCCTGTGAGGTCGGCATGATCTTTACTCCATTTCACAGAGGGGGAGCCCAAGCTCAGAGAGGTGCGGCTGATTCCTATGGTACCATGTTGACCATCAGGCAGCTTACTACCGGAGGTCAGGTGGGGTAGACAGTGGCATGGCCAAAGGTGTGGCACACAGGCCTCATCCCTGGCGAGGTGCCTACAGGCTGGGCTCCAGGAACCACCAGGAATGTGGGCTTTGGAGGTCCAAGATCAAACCAGATTCCCTGCATTGTCATACACTGCCCCCCCGCCACCCCATGACAGGATTCCCATCACTTTTTGCTCCTTAACATTCAGTGGCTCCGCATCACTCCTAGGACCTACTGTCACCTCCCCTTTGCCCGCCCTCCCCAGGGCCCAGGACAAGGCAGCTCCCACTTTTGACCATCAGGAGAGCCAGCAGCTCCCCGAGCACTAATGTCCTGACGCCCTCAAACTGGCCTCCTGAATGTGTGTAATGGAGGTGGGGGCACAGCCTGGGCCAGAAGCCTACCCCCTTCCTGGGCTTCTGAGAGCATTCATTATCACCCTTCCATGTGAGATTCACCTTGGGATGAACCCAGCCCTTAGCCTTGGAAGGAGGGAAGACTTAATTACCTTCTCCGGCAGAGGAAAAGCCTGGCAAGGCTGCTCCTGCCCCAGACCCCCTCCCCGCCAGCACCCAGCCTGCCTACACCCCCAGCTCGGCATTTCTGGTCTCAGGTGAAGACTTTGTACCCTGCGGGACCCCAGCAGCCATGGCCCTCGTAGGGAGCATAGACTCCATGAGCACTTCCTGTTGGGACCACCCGGGTGCTCCTCTCCAATATGGAAGAAGTGGTCAGGATCTCCTAGACCACACTGGGATCCTGGGACCCCTCAGATGAGGAAGTGACGATGCCAGACATGCGGGCTTCCAGTTTGCACCATGGAACCCCGATGGGAGGGAAGCAAAGCACAACTTTCGCAGAGAAGCTGGGAGTCCTGGCCCTGCCTCCCAGGGTGCCTGGCAGGGGCCTGCCACTTTCCACTGTCCCACTGTCTGTTGGCCCCTGCCAGCACTCATGTGTTCTTGGCTCTCATCCAGCAGGGAGGAGGGCAGGGGGAAAAGTGTCTGAGCAAGAACACAGGGGAGAGCGAGAAGAAGCCAGGCAGAATGATAGAGAACATCCTCTCAGGGCAGACCTGGCACCCAAGATTCTTCCTTGTTGTACCTTGAGTTGGGGGGCACTCCTCTGCCCTCTGCCAGGAAATGTCATCAAGCTCAGCCCAGCACGGAGACCCAAACCATGGGCTCTGAGCCCCAGTGCCGGCCATGAGGCTCTGAGGGCGCTATTAGCCTGATGCCAGACAGTCCTCTCCGGCAGCGGGCACTTCTAGGGCGGGATCAGCAGAGAGGGGCCTGACGGGTCCCCTGGCATAGGGCCCACCCCCCTTCTGGTGCCTGACCTCCCAGTGCCCACTTAGTGCTACTCCTTTCCAGAGAGTCGGCGGGGGGTGGGGGTGGGCGCTGCTTGGGTTCTGTGGTCCCTTCTGCCACTGACTAGTTTTATGATCCTTGGCAAGTCACCTTCCTCTTCTCAGCCTTTAGTTGTCTCATCTGTGAAATGGGGATTGTAATAGTAAAGCTTTGTTATGAGGTTTTAAAAAAATCATGTACAGTAAGCAGCTTAGCATAACACTCCGAACTGTCAGCCGTTATTATGGTGATTATTATTAATCCCCTTGGGTGGTGTTTCTCGGCTTTAAAGAATTCCAGGCTCTCTTGTGATAAACATACAGACCTCAGACTCTGCCCTTTAATGGTACAGGATTAAAATGTCAGAGAAATCAAAGTCAAGGCCAAAAACAAATAAAAGTGCTTATTATATGGAATATGCTTTTTCAAACCAAAGAGCACCCCCCCACCCTGTGTACACACAGCTGAGGCTCCCTGTGGGGGGCTAGAGAGAAGAATAGTTTGGGCTGGATTTTGTGGGGCCCTCCGGCCAAGTGGAGAGAGGCCAACCTGGCAGGGGCCTAGGGACAGAGGACAGGCACCTCTTTCCCCTTCCCCTCAGTGGCCTCTGGATCCCAGCCCAGCCTCCCAGTTCCACTGCTCTAGCAATGACTTTGAGGGTACAGAGAGGGCTCTTTAGAATACAAATACCTTTGGACCCTCCTGATCCCAGGTCTGTTCTTGTGCTCATGCAGACAGTTTGGGAGAAGAATTTGCCATGGTAAGAAATCTGCCCCCAGACTGGGCCCTGGTGACGGGGATAGGGTATCTGGGGTCCTTACCAAGCTGACTTCCTAGGACCCAGCACTGGGTTCCAGCCCCACACCCTGGCAGGCTGAGTAGGTCCACAGCCCCAAGGGTCCATTGAGCTGGATAGCCTCCCCTTCCCAGTCTCCCCCTGCAAGTTACAGTCTGCTTGATGGTAACACTTGCCTCACTCCTCCTGGGCCAAAGGACTCAGCACGCCACCTGTGGAAATGAGGCTCGCAGAGGGTGGCATTTTGCCCCAGACTCTGCAGCCTTGCCATGAGGATCCAAGTCCAGGTGTGTGCACCCCAGGTCTCCAGCTCCTAGGCCTTTTGGCTCCGTCCTAAGTTCATGGAGCTGGTGGCATTACAAACCCAGTGAGATGCAGGGTGGCACCAGGGAGGCCTGGTAGGTGGGTGAGGTGGTTTGACATAGGCCGAGATGGAGGTCCTGGGAGGTCCAGGCATAGGCAGGACCCAGGTGTCTGAGAGGGATCCAGGGATGGTGGCTTGGGTCCAAGTGGCCTCCTCCAGGGCTGAATCTGATTTCCCAGCCCAGGCCACACTGGGGTAGAGGAGCAGACAGGATCAGGCAAGAGCTCTTAAAGGAGCTGACATGGCTTTTTGTCAGGCGATCAGCTGACTGCTTAAGGGGTGCTGTGGGCAGGCCCCAGACCTAGACAACCTTTGCCTACCTCTCAGCTTGCTAAACTCATCCTTCAAGGCCCAATTCAAATATCACCTCCCCTGGGAAGCCCTCCCTGACTCCTCCAAGCTAATTTCCCCCCTTGGGCTCCCACTTCCCAAGTCTCTGTGGCATCCCTTGGATGTAGTTCCACCTCCTCCCCTAGCCTGGGAAGCCTCTGCAAGAAGGATTGCTGCCTGATTTGCATCCCTGACTCCAGCAGCCCGCACAGGGCCTGGCACTAGGTATGTCTTCAGAAATGTTTATAGAATGAATGAGTGATGGCGTGGGATGGTTCTGATCGAGAAAACCTGTGATCTCCACTCTTGGAGCATCTCTAACAAAATGAAGCCACTTAAACCTAAGCAAACAGGGTGCCTGGGTGGCTCAGTGGGTTAAGCCTCTGCCTTCGGCTCGGGTCATGATCCCAGGGTTCTGGGATCGAGCCCCGCATCGGGCTCTCTGCTCAGTTGGGAGCCTGCTTCCTCCTCTCTCTCTGCCTGCCTCTCTGCCTGTGATCTCCGTCTGTCAAATAAATAAATAAAATCTTAAAAAAAAAAAACCTAAGCAAGCAGGCAACACCTGGTATTGGGGAATCTGTCCATGACCAGCACAACCTCTTCCCTGCTTGTTTCTGGTTTCCACCAGAGCTGCGGTGCATGGTTCTGGGTAAGCTTGTCCCGGAAGCTTCTTCAAGCCCACCCCTGAGACAGTGTACTTTCTGGCTCAGGGCCTTGTCCAAGGCCAGTCAAGGGCCTGCTTGGCTCACGAACAAATGCAGGCTAAAAGCACAAGGGGACAACACCCCCATAACACCCCTCAGCCAGTGGGGGAAAGGAGCCCGCAAGTAACTGGACAGTTCTGGAGATGATCCTGTGTGCTTCTCAGAGGTCAAGGCACAGGGACCTTGAGGCTACCCCGTATGTGGGCTGGCCCCCTTTCCCCACTTGCTGTTCTGTTCTCAAGTCCTGGTCTTAGGTTCCGTTTTGGAGAAAACCTTTATCAAGACAGTGAGCTACACAGAAGAAATTTCTTGACAGAAGACTCCTTCTCTGCTGGCTCTGACCCTGATTCCTGAGGCTTCCTGTCCAAAAAAACCCATTTTAGCTTCCAAAGGATCTCTGGGGTATGTGCAAAGCTCCGTAGAGGAGAGTTATTCAGGGAATTATTTCCTGAAATTAAACTCCACGGTCCCTGAGGGAAGGAGGGAATGGGGCCCAGGGATGCTGGGGTGGGGTGGGAAGTTGTTGGGGATTTGATGGGAAAGCCATTTTGCCTTAATTGTATTGTGCACATTAAACCAACAACTACGGGAGCCAAGGCAGGGGGCAGGGTGGTGAGAGGATGCAGAGTGGAAACATGGCAGGAAGGAGCTGGCAGGCGGGGGGTCTTGAGGATTCAGGGGGCATAAATGACTGAGGTTTAGAGATCCCTTGGCCAGGCAAGGACGCCCCACCCCACCTCTTACCAACTGGAGTGTAGAGAAGGTAGTAGGCGGAGGGTAGGGGCTGGAAGTGTGCTTAATTGACCTTCTAGTAAGGCCAGGCACTGTACCGGGATCCTTGCCGGTTGCCACTCCCATATAAGCTGCTTTCTATGTACTGCCAGATGTACCTCTTGAGGGAAGCCTGTGAGGTGAGCACTACGGCTGTTCTAATTTCCCATGAGACAACCTCACAGACAAGCAAGCCACTTGACCAAGGTCACACAACCCCATCCCCTCCAGCTGGGGATGGAGCTCGATCTCTACAGTGAAGGGGAGGGGAATGGAGTCCAGACCCATGGTGAGGGACAGGGAAGGCGTTTTGGAGAAGCTCTGGGTCCTTGATGCCAATGGGCAGAGGCTGGAGAGCTCTAAGGGGATCCAAGGCATCAGGGGACCTGCCACTGCCCTCACTGAAACCTCAGACTGGGCAGCTCTGCCTCAACCCAGCCGTGCTACTGGCTGGATGCCTGCGTGGTGGGCCCACTGGGGCTTGTCTTCCAAGGTCCACTTGACCACTGGAATAGCCCCTTCTGGATCCCAAGCCTCCAACCAAACCCCCAACATCCCCTCATCAGCATCTCCCATGACCTACGGGTCCCAAATCCTTACTAAGGAGGCTGTGATCTGAGCGTAGCTCCTAGGAGTCCAGCGTCGGTGATCTGCTTGACAAATGGCAGTAAATGAGACCTCCATCAGGGCCCTCATGCACAACCCGGTCTATGGGGAGTCTGTGACCAGGGTCAGGGCTCATTGCATGACCATGTTCAGAGTTCAGCCTGGGGCTGCTGTCAGAAGTGCATGTTTCCAGGAACTTTCCTTGAAGCAAGTTTCCAGGGACTCAGGGACAGCCTGCTGGGAGCAGTGGAAGGTCATCCTTAAGAGAAGGGCCTGCAGAGTCCAGATCCTGGGAACAGCCCAGTCCCATGCTGGATGCGGATCTTGGCTCCTCACCTGCCAACTCTCACCCTGGGGAATGTCCTGAACCCCTAAATCTGCACTGACTCTTTCAGCGAGTTTGAGGTCTGTGCCTCGTGGGCTGGGAAGGCTGAATGAGATGACAAGCGGCGGGCTCTGAGGCTGACACACGGTGAGTGTCAGGAGACATTAGCCTCTGTTACACACACGCCTGCACCTGCGCGTCCTCAGGTTTCTGCAGGCTCTGGGGCTCGCCGCTTTATAGCTGGCCCCAGCACTGCCCTCCTGATTCAGAGGAGACTCAGAGAGTCGAAGGGACCAGCTTCCCTGTTCCTTCATGGCCAAGAGAGCCCCTGGGTCCCGGGGATTTAGCTGGAGGTAGGAGGGTGTGGGGTAGAAAAGTTTTGGGGACAGGAGTCTCAGCCCTTTGACAACCCACAACTTTTCTCAGAGGTCTCTGACACTCTATGTGGCCGCTGCCTGTGTTCTCTAGAGGACAGATCAGCCCTGCCGTCCTGGCCCTTGAGTCTCAGAGTTGTGAGGACCCCAGTCCTTCAGATGGCCATTTGCTGAGCTTGCTCCCACCTGTCCTATTCCACCTCCTTCCTTCTCTCTCACTGAAGCTCCGTGCCCCACTTCTCAGTCCCTCCATACAACGCTCCAGGAGTCTTTCATTCGCTCTGGCTTCCTCTTTCTTTCCCTCTCCTCCATTTGGATGTCTTCGGAGAGGACAAAATTCCAATCACCAGCCAGCCTTCCCTGCCTCGTCCAACAAAGCTGATCATCTGTTCTCCATTTTCCAAGAGGGGAAAAGGAGACAAAAGTGTGGAATGGCAATGGGGGTGGTAAGGATGAGACAGATGGGTTGGCAACGGAGGGCTGTGAGAGGCAGGAATGGGCTGGGGCTGGGGCGCTCCTTTGGGACCCTGCCCAGAAAGGAGCCATCCTGCCAGAAACAAAGGATAAACTCAGGAACCTTGGATCCCCCCACTTTTTGTCCCAGGACTCCTCTCTTATCAGGGGAAGTATCATGGATTCCAATCCAGACTCCTGGGGAGCAATTTTAGCTGGTGCTCTACCTTCCAGGCTGAGTGGCCTTCAGCAAGTTACTTAACCTCCCTGAGCTCTAGTTGCCTGATCTATAACATGGGCTGTTGCCAGGAATAAATGAGTGCTGGGCATAGGACCTAGAAGGTGGCAGATTCTGCACTACTGTAAGCTATTACTATCCACACCTAGTAGACCCTAGACATTTTTCTAAAAGATTTTATTTCTTTATTTGAGAAAGAGAGAGAGAGAGAGAGACCACACATGAGATGGGGCCAGCGGGGGAGGGGGCAGAGGGAGAGGGAGAAGCAGGCTCCCCGCTGAGCCCAGAGCCTGAGACTTGGGGGCTTGATCCTATGACCCCAAGATCATGACCTGAGACGAAGGCAGACGCTTCACCGACTGAACCACCCAGGCGTCCCAGCCCTAAACACTTTTGACAGCTCACTCTTATCAGTAAAAAAATGTAAGGACCCCTCTAATATATAGCCATATTAATCCAGTTGTAAATTACATGCATATGTTTCTGTGCTAATATACTCTGTATATTATAAAACATACAAAACCGTAATTTTAAGAGGATCAGTTAGAAAGCCAAATGTAAGTAGAAGCTCTAATACTTTCTTCTCACATGCCAATGGCTTCTTTTGCACCCCACAGTGGGCAGGCACT
The DNA here is from genome assembly GCA_003697995.1 of Taxidea taxus jeffersonii. Lineage (NCBI taxonomy): Eukaryota > Metazoa > Chordata > Mammalia > Carnivora > Mustelidae > Taxidea > Taxidea taxus. The sequence goes on along the minus strand of RCUC01145519.1, from coordinate 11,016 downwards.
GTACTTTGGAGACCACTTCATGCACTAAGGAGCCTGCGTAAATTTGTACCGATCCAGGCAGCAGCCCCTTCAGAGAAGCTGGTGCCAGGCCGACATGAGAGGAGAAGCTCCGGGGCCCCATGTGGGAGCCAGAGAGTGCTAATGTGGGTGATTAAATCATTTGCAATAATCCATTTGGAACAGCAGCCGTGTCTAACATGGGGCCTGATGACTGCTTCACAAAGAGAAAGGTGGCCAGGGAGGCAGTTGGTGGGATGTAGTCCAAGGGCACTGGGTAGGCACGTGCAGACTCACCCTTGCTACTTACTCAGCGTCTTCCTGCTGCAGCGAACCCACCAGGCTCTGTGCCTGTTCGGGGCAATGGCTCAGTGCACCCCTTCCCCGCCCAAGGGCACCTGTTCTCTTCTGCCCCTGAACCAGCCCCACCTCTTCCAGGAAGCCCTCCCTCCTGGTCTTTTCCCCCTTAAATCTCCCCTCAGAACAAGCCTTCTTAGGTTTGACTCTGTCTCCTTCCTTTTCCCCTTTCCTCTTTTCCTCTGTTTCTGCCATCAGATAATGGCCCGTGTGTCCTCCTCCATCTTCCCCACTGGCTGTGCGTGACTCTGTTCCGTGTATGCCAGGCAAAGCTCACTTGTTGTTTTTGCTCCCCCTTCCTCTGGAAACCACATCATCTTTTCCTTTTCTGAAACTTCCCTTCTTTCAGTGTATGAGTCCGGGTGGGGTTGACCTCACCCCCATGGTTCTGAGAATAGGCACATCACCTGGGCCTAGCCCATCAGAGTCACAGTGGTGGTCATGTGATCCATCCCAGGCCAGTGAGATCCTGCCCTGGGACGTTTGCTGGAGCATTCATTGAAATAGAAGGATTGTCCACTACAATTGCTAAGCTAATGGAATGTAAATGGGGGACTGTGCAGGACGACTTGCCACCACAAGGGAGATGGCACAGAGAAAAGCAGATGGACTCCCGATGACCTCAGGTGAGCCCCTGATTCAACTATCTCTGAAATGTATTCCTTTATGTGAGCTGGTAAATTCTGTTTTCCATGCTTAGACCTTTGTAAGTTTTTCATTTTCTTTTTATTTTATTTATTTTATATGATTTTACTTATTTATTCATTTATTTATTTGAGAGAGAGAGAGCACACAAGTGGGGGTGGAGGGGCAGAGGGAGAGAGAGAAGCAGGCCCCATGCTGAGTAGGGAGCCCAATGTAGGGCTCGATCCCGGAACCCCGGGATCATGACCTGAGCTGAAGGAAGACACTTCACCAACTGAGCCACTCAGGCACCCCTGTTTTTGTTTTTAAAATCAAATGTACCTGACAGTTTTGACCAAAATATTCACTACCACCTGTGATCATTGTAACATTCTCCCAGCTGCTCTCCCTGCTTCCACCCCTGCCTGCCCCAGCCTGCTCGCCACCGTCCTCACTGGCCTCTACAGCCCTCAGAGTTCTCTCTCCCCTCACCAACCTGCCACCCTTCCAGCCCTCTCCTCTTCCTTCATTCCGTCCCAGCCACACTGGCCTCCTTGCCGCTTCTTGACAAATGCTGGGCACACCCCCACCTCTGTGCCTTTGGACTTGCTGTCCCTCCTGCTTGTTACAGCCCTTGGGCCTGAACAATGCTGCAGTCTTCATCCACGACTACTTTCCAGTCTCATCTTGAATGCTACCTTTCCTCACTGGCCAGGAGAAAGCGGCCACCTCCCTATCCCTCATGACTCCCTATTTGCTTAGGTTGCTTTATGTTTCCATAGCACTGGTGCTTAATTGCTCCATCATTAACTGTCCATCTCTGCCTGCAAGATCATAAGCTCCGGAAGAGTAGGACTTTGCTTTGTTCACCGAGGCACCTACAGACCTAGAACTGAGCCTAACACACAGCAGGGGCTCAGTAAACATTAGCTGAATGACTCAGTAAACATTAGCTCTATGACTGTCCTGTGAGGCTGAGCCCTGTCTCTCCCCAGCCTAGACCCCAGGAGAGGGGCTAAGGGCTCCTCCTCCATCTCCCCAATGGGTCAAATCATCAAGTTAATGGCTGGCTCCCTTCCATCCTGCGTTCTCTTTCGCCACCCCTATCACACTGATAATTACTTGTGTGTGCCCAGGTGCGGGGGGGAGCCTCTCCTCCCCATCACCTAGCCCCCACCCGATACATCCCAAGTGGTCCAAACAAGTTTGTTAATGAGGCTCCAAACAGCACTGGCCAAGGCAGCCTCTTCCAAGGTATCCAAATCCGTTTTGAAAGAGCAGGCAGTTAGTTTGCTTCTAATTATCAGCCTCACTGTGGACATCCTCAGAAGATGCCTCTTTCCTAATTAAAACAGCAGGGTGGATTGTAGGCTCTGGGCAGTATCCTGTTCCTCTCCTGGCAGGAGCTAGAGGCAGGCAAAGGTGTTTCATTAGAAAAGAGCTGGGGAAGGGGGATGGTCATGGTGCCCACCAGCTCCTGGAAGAGTTATTTGGAGGCCAGCAATTTAGACACACGATGGAACAGTGATGGAAGAGTGAAACAACAGGGTCCCTGATCTGTCTCCCCAGCTCGGGCCCAGGCCTCACCTGGCCACTCCTTCCCCTGTCAGCTCCCTCCAGCATAGCCATAAACTCCAGCTAAGAGTCAGCACAGCCAGTGCCTGCTCCAGTGACTTCTGGCTTCCCACCCTCTGCGGGCAGGGAGGTTGTGGCTCAGGGGTGGGCCTGGGACCGTGGGGAGCCTCTGTCCTTCCTGGAAGAGATAACCTCTTGGCCCAGACCAGCCAAACTCAAGGTCTGGGGCTCATTCGTCTTGTAACAGTTGCCGGCTGTGACATGGCTCACTTCTTGCCTTCCTGTAGCCATTCTCCTCCTTTTCCCCTCAGTAATAGAACCTCAGTTTTATTCCAGGTAGCAAGATATCCAACTAAAAGACTTCCCAGCCTCTCTTGCAGCTAGAGGTCACCAGTGATATATGAACAGAAATTGTAGGGTGGACTTTCAAGAATATTCCTTAAGAGGAAGATAGACAGAGGACACATAGCCCTGTTTCCCTGATTTCTGCTTCTTGCCTGGGATATGGATGTGATGGTTGGAGGGCAAGCAGCCATTTTGGCCCCTTGAGGAGCAGTGCTGTATGCTATGGATGGTGAGTCAAAATATAGAAGGAACCCAGATCCCTGGTAATTGTGAAGCTGCCACACTCACTTGATCTGCTTAAATCCAACCTCTTTTTGAGAGAGATTAATGTCTAAATTGGTGAAGCCACTGTTTTTGTTACCAGCAGCTGGATGCAAATCCTAACTAATTCACTGACCCCTTTGAGAATGTGACAAAAGATGGTACCCCCTTCTATAGACATATACACCTGCAAGTAGGCATGGGTATTCTGTGTGGTTTTGCATTATTTTGCACAAAATTTCTGTGGGAAACAAGCAATCGCAGATATTCTCTAAATGAGGAGTTCAACCATCTCCTTGGTCCACCACCTCAGACTTTACTGTGGTTCACTGTTCCTGGGGCCTTTGGGTACAAACCCATGGTCTGGCATCTAGAATTTGCATTATTGACAACCTTTTTGCTTCTAGTGCTGTTAGATCAAATTTCTGTATCACTGAGGAGAAGAGAACCTCGGACCCACCCTCGCCAAGTCCTAGAGGAAATTAGACTTACACAGGATGGTTTATTACCAATACACACAGGAGAAAATCTGGGTCCCCAGAGGGCCATCGCCCAGAGATGCTCTGGATCTCAGAGGAGGTGGTGGCCTCTAGGAATTAGAGGTGGTTTCTTGGAGGAGGAGGGAACTCTGGAGCTGGAGAGGCCAAATGGACACTAGCCTTGAGAAGGAGAAATACAAAGGGGAGAGAGGTCCCTCAAAGGCAGATGCTAAGTAACACTTAGTGCCGAGGGGACTTTGACCTCTGGGACTGCAGGGAACTGAGCAGGTCCTCACCCAAAAGTACAAAGGCCAAGGTCAAACCAGGTGCTGGAAGCAGATGAAGGAGTGTGAGTTCACAATCTCTCTGCCTCTGAGCATCAGGGAGAATCTCTGCCCTTGGGCCTGGCTGGTGGGACCTGGGGCTGGAGAGCATGTGGGCCATTCCAGAAGATGGATACTGAAAGTCTCCCTACTTCCCACCCTGTACCCAGGGCCTCTCTGTGGGCTCTAAGAAAATGGACCGACCCCGTCCCAATTCTTTACCTACGCCGTTGGCTGTCAGTGACTCTGGGAAGGGGTAGCTGGGAACCTGAGGAAGCAACCATGACCTGGGCCCCCTGACCTTCACCTCTGGGTCTGGCTCTGCTACCGGGGCCTTTATACATGTGTCTTCTACCCCCAGAGCCCCCTGCCCCAAGGTTCTCAGAGAATCCAGAATCTAGGGACTCTGGCATTCAAGGCCAACTTGTTGTTTCATTCTTTTCGGCATCCGGGAGAAACCTGCTTCCATGCAACATAGACCAGCTCAGAGGGCCCCTCCTCCTGGGGCTAACTGCTCTGCAAAGCCCTCCTCCCCTCACCTGCCTTCCCTCCTCCGTGCCCCCACCCCTCCAGCACCTGGGTGACAGGGGTCAGAGAGACATAAACAACCCACGGTTTCCAATTAATTTTTAATTGCAACTTGAAATTCTTAATTGCAGCTGGAACGCTCTTGCGGGCAGAAGGGTGACAGTAGAGGTGGGGGTGACCCAGTTAGAGACGCTGGCCCCTGCTGGGCTGGGCACAGAGCCAGCCTAGGAGGGGGCCATGGGGCAGCCCGAGTTGGGTGGGACGCTCTGGCCAGTCACCCCAGAAGGCCAGGGCAAGGTGGTTATACCTCAGGCCTTGGGCTGCCCGCCAAGGCCTGCACTTCAGGCTGGCCTCTGGGGAGGGCTCCCTGACATTTGTCAGTGTCTCGTTATAGCCATAGAGGGTCCTGACAGGATAGTGTGGCAGGCTCCGCTTGGCCTGTGAGAGGCTTCTACTGGAGTGGAGCCCAGAAACCAAAGCAGTTTCCTGTGGTGGCAGACCTCGGGACCCCAGCACTGCCAAGCCCTTGAGATCAGAGCCCGGGCCGTTCTCACTTGGGGGGTTGAAGGCAGGGCGAGTTGGAAGTGGGATGACCTGCTCTCCAGGCTTGTCTGAGACCCACGGGTTTCCTGGTACATGGGACTTTTGGTGCTAAAACAGGGACAGTCTCTGGCCAGTGGGGTCTGTGTGAGGGAGTTAGTCACACTGCATGGAAGCAATTAGCCACTTTGACACAAGTAGCTTCGGAGAGTGAATAGCTACCTCCAGGCTCCCCCTGGGTGGTGGGGCCGCCTGACTACAGGAGGGAGGGGCTCCCTCTCCTCCCAGCTCCAGCTCCTTGACCTTTAGGGGCCAACCCTGTGACCTACAGGGTCTGTTGGTGCCACTCATAGCCTCAGCTAGACACTTGTGCCTTCTGCCTGGCACACACCACACACCACCCACATATCAGGCAGTTGGATATTCGGCCTGGCAGAAGGCATGTGTCTGGTCTGAGCCTCAGTTTCCCCATCTACCTTCCTCTTTGCCCAGGAGTGGTGGCTGGGAGGGGCCAGGCCTGGACGGAGGCTCTCTGCAGGAGACCTCAGAAGGTGGGGGAGATCCGCACGCCTATTGTGGGGGCCGCAGAGCAAGGAGGAGTCCCCCTGGCCCGCATTTGCAAACTCTTCAGGGAAGGCCGCTGGCTCTCCATGGGAGCCACTACCTGACACCTGACAGCTAATGACCGCAGAGAGCCGGCCGGCCAGTCAGCCAGTCGGCTTCCCTTCCTGGGCTGACAGGCAAACCTGCCAGAGGAGGCCTGGGGCTACCTGCAGGGGTGGGAGCTGGGCGGACGCTGGCTGCAGTGGGGCAGGGGCTTGGCGGGTGGGAGGATTCTGAGAATATGGGTGTTTCTGGGAATTGGGGTGAGGGCAGATTTGGGCACGTTCTGCCTGGTAACCCAACTCTGGCTCCCATTCACTCCCTCATTCATTCATTCACTTCCTCATTCATTCAACAGAGGCCTCCTGAGCAGCCATGGCCTAGAGGTCCTGTTCTGGTCCCTGGGAGCGGGGCGGGGCAGGGGGGAGGTCTGAGGAAGGAAACAGCTCAAAGCCAGACACCTGTCCTGAGAGCTTCTCCAAGTAAAATTCTCCCCTGTAGTATGGTTCCCACACCTCCGCCCCCCAGCCAGGCCCCCTCCCTAGAGCACCCCCAACTTCTCCTTCTCTAGTCTAGGTCCACAGCAAGGCTGAGGCAGCGGCCTGAGGGCCTGACCCTGCCAAGGGACCCAGGAAATTTGGAGCCTGAGGAGAAAGACAGGGTTTACCTGCCCTTGATGTCATTCCTTCAGATCTTCTTGGCACTGAACAAGTTCCAGTATGGCCAAAGCTGCTCAGGTCTAGCCCCACCCCCCAGGTTCCCCCCAGGAAACTCTCCGGGATGCCCCTGGCTCCACACACCATACCATTACCTGTCCTTGTCCCTTCCCTGCATGCTGTCCCTGGGAGGCCATGGGCTCAAGAGAGTCATGACACACGTGAATGTACATTCATGATGTGACCTCAATATACTTTCTGTACCTTCATGTGCCTCCAAAGGCCTCGTCATTGAGAAGCCTGGGGACAATGGGAGAGAGGGGCCTGGGTTCTCACAACAGGACCATCTGAACATTAAACCCGAGTAACATGGAACCTCTACGATATGCGGAGTGCTATGGTTAGCATTTTATACAGATTACCCATTGACTGTTCATAAGAACGCTAGGGAGTAGATACTATCATATTTCCATTTTACAGATGGGGACACTGAGGTGTGGGGACCTTCCTTAACTTGCTCACGATCATCCAACTATGAGTGGGAAGCTTACACATAAACCCGGGGTCTCACTGCTGAACCCATGCTCCCAAGGCCCCCAGTGGGTCCTTCTGAGAGGCAAGCAGGGCAGAGGAGGGCCAGGTCATAAGCACGGCTTCCACTTCTGCAGAAGGCCAAGTGAAGGCAGAGTGTGGGGAGGACCTTGTGCTTTACTCAGAAATGAAGAGCAAGGACATAGTCAGGAAACGGAGCAGCGCGAGCAAAGGCCTGGAAGTGAGGACTAAGGGCAGGGCCTTCCGAGAGGGAAGAGAGTTCCTGACGAGGAGGAGGAGGGGTGCTGAGGACCTACAGCTGGTAGGCTGTCTCATAGAGCTAGTCTAGCTGAGGCAAAGGGGAGATGCTGGCTTTTAAGCCACTAAATTGGCCAAAAGGTGACCTCTGCTTTGGACTGACTTTGGCCCATGAGCCTGAAAGCCTGGGAATAGTTGAGCTAGAACGGCCTTCACAGAGCGGGTGGCCCAGTCTGCCCTGTGCAGGTGAGAGATGGCAGGTCCAGGGAAGGGAGGGCAACTCCTGGGAGGGGAGGGCAGCTCCTGGCCTCTTCACCTTCCTCTACTGGTATCTGGCCCTCCCAGGGGAGTGGCAGGCAGGAAAACCTGTCTGCTGTTTCCAAGCATCTGGGAGGGACTAGGTCCGGGCTCTACTTCCTCCAAGAATTCTCTAGAGGTCCGCTGCACCTGCTGACCTCTTGCTTTCTTGAGAGGCTCTTGGCCTGTCCATTCTGATGAAATTAATGGCATTGTGTGAAAGCGGGGTTTCTCCCTCCATCCTTCCAAGGGCCCGCTGCTCCTCCCCGGCCATGCTCTGAGCTCCTCAAGGGAATGGGTTCCAGAGCAATCAGCCTGCAAAAGAGAAGGCCACCAAGCCCTGGTCTATAGGGAAAGCCTCAGGAGGACCCCTCCACCCCCAACCTGCCTGCCCTTGTCACCTGTATGGACAGAGAGATGGCTTCTGCCCCTAGAGTCAGATGACCAGGCTTTAGGTATGAAATTATGTGCCTCTCTGTCCCCATGACTTCATTCCCCCATCCCCACCCCACCCCAAGGCCAGTCCCCTCCCAAGCCCTTAGTGGATCATCTCAGGGTCAGAGGAGCCTCTGACATACTCCTCTCGGGGCTCATCCAGCATCTCTTGCATGCCTTCAGTGACAGGCATCTTACTCTCTGTAGCATCACTTTATATCCTGCCTGCGCTGATCAGAATTTGTCTTTTTTTTTTTGTGGTCAGCAGTGCCTGGTGCCAGAGGTCCTCACACCACACCCAAAGCTGGGTGAGCAGCACAAAGGCTGGGCAACACGTTGTCAGCCACCTGGGCCTGGGACCTGCCTCTTTTTTTCACTCTGGCTGCTGGCTCTTTTGTCTGGGGTGGCTTCGCCTGCCTGCCTGCCCGCCCGCCCTTGCACGGATTTTCTTCTTCTTCTCCTCCTCCTCCCTCTCCTCCCCCCACTTCCTTGTATCTAAGGATTGCATGAGTCACTTCACTTTGAGCTGCCAGATGTCGGATGCAGTTGGGCTCAGAGTGGAAGCCAATTTTTTTCCCTTTACTCAAAGAGAGCTCAGGGTTGATGAAAGCCCCCGACAGTGTCATCCCAAATTTTGGGGAGGGTGGGGTTGGTTGCCCTCCGTTAGCACCCCTTCTTCAGGGTTCCTGCCCACCCACCCTCCACTCCTAGCTGGGGGAGTCCACTTGTCCTTGTGCTGGCACCAGGCAAGGGGTCAGGCTGGCCCCGGGCAGTCCAGGGCATGGTCAGTGTGAGCCCCCCTCATCCAGTCCCTCAGCATTGCTGGCCTGAGAGGAGCCCAGGGCCCTGGACCCAGCCCCATGCTGCTCAGGGAATTTTCAATGGGAGCTCCACACTGGTGCTGTGGGGAGATGGGGAAAAAAGAAAGAAGGCCCTTGCCTTCAAGGAATCGGCAGTCTGTTTCGGGAGATGAGATTCATACAAACAGTGGTTCACGTTTTCAGCCTGGATCGTGCTTCTGCTTCCACACAAGCCCTCATTTAGCTATCCCCTGCTCCAGTGAGGCGGTGTTCTCCCCACTCTGCAGCTGGGAGAGCACGGCTCTCAGAGGGGATGCGCTTGCCCAAGGTCCCATAGTGGTGCTGGTGAAGCTGATCCCGACCCCAAGTCCATCGGGGCCCCAACCCCCACTCTCTGTGGCCAAGCAGAAACTGGGGAGACTTTCTTAGTTTGGGTTCCCTTGAAAGCAAAACAGGAGACCAGGACTTGAGTGATGGCAGTGGATTTGGGATGTGTCTAGAAGCAAGAGGGAGGGAGTGGGGTGGGTGAGGGAGCAGTATGAAGGAGCATCAGCAGAGAAGCCGAGTTGGGGGGTGGGTGGGCTCTATTTTTCCAGGTCCTCTGGAACCATTGGCTTGTAGGATGGAAGGCTGGAACAGTTACCCACTGGCTCCGATCCCCCCTTGGTCGAGGCTGACCTGGCAGGGTGTTCACCCCTCTGCGCTCCTGGATCAAAAGCCATATGGGCACTGGTGGCATCAGAATAACAGCGAGATAAAAGGGCGGCAGGTGCTCAAGGTGGACGTTAAGTTTGCCTAGAACCTTCCCCGTGAAGGGTGGCAGAGCCAGAAGGAGCTTCTACCAGAGTGGATTACCTGCGTTCGGTTCTGGGCACCACACAAGGCCCTGCTCAGCGGCCTGAGCGCAAGCTTTATCGCACAGCTTCTGGCAGATGCCTAGGAGGCTGCCCTGAGTGCATGGAAGAGAAGAAAAGACAGCAGGAGGGAAGAGAAGACATCTACGTACGCCTGATTCACTTGGCTGTGGTCAGCGGGAGTTGCCTAAAGGTCCTCCAGTCCTGAGGGCTGGCTGGCTTCTCGAGGAAGGACCACGTCTGATCTGCCTGTCCTCGGTTTCCACACAGGATCTGGCCCCGAGACTCTGCCCAGAGTGCCGGCGTCCCAGCATCTGCTCTGGGCTGCGGCACCTGGGCTAATCTCAGAGGGCACTGGCCCTTCAGGGGAGCGAGAAATGAAGGCAGAGCCTCCCCTTCCTAACTGACTAGGACCTCTGACTCATAAAACCCGGGGTTTGCCCCCTCCCCCCCCCGCTTCTACTTGACTACTTATCTCTGGAATGGAGTGGTTTCACCTGTCAAGTGTTTGGGGGGAAATATCCCATGTAAGAAAGACACAGTCCCTCCATAAACTTGTACTGGATTTTTTATTGTCTCCCACGAAGGAAGATATGTATCTTCTAGTTTGTGTTTACGACTCTGTAGCTGAAAAAAAAAAATCAATTCTCTTGTCCTATATTTTTTTCGGCCAAACTTCCGCCTGGCAGGCTTTTGGCTGGGCCAACAAGCTGATGGCCTGAGCTCAGGGCTGGAGGTCCCTTGGCTGTGTACAGCAACGAGGAGGAGCCGCAGCCTGAAGCTGGCTGTGGGCCGGATGAAGACTGGCACAGGAAAGAACCTCTCCTCTCTGCTCGCCTCCCAAGCCAAGTAGGCTCCAGAAGGCAGGGGTTGGCTGACAGAATGTGGCAGTCCTCCAGGCAGAGGGAAGGTTGTCCAGCAGGGAAATAGAGGCAGCCTCCAGCAGGCCCAGTGCAGCCTCTGATGGGGATCACAGGGACCTCTCCCCTGTCAGCCAGACCCAGAAACTGCTGCCACCTCCTACATGAAGCCTTCCCGATTACGCAGAATAAACAGAAATCTTTGACCACTTAGTTTCCTGCGGGAACCTCTGTCCATATGGCTTATCTGTGTGCTGTGGGGCCATTTGGAGTCATGGTTGCCTGTAGTTTGGAACAGAGCTCCTCCATTGAAACATTCTGGTTCAGATCCTAGCTCCTCCTTTCTTCACTGTCTGACCTTGGGCAAGTGCCTTAACCTTTCAGAGTCTCAGTTTCTTTAGCTGCCAAATGAGGAGTATTTTAAGGATTAAATGAGATCACCTGATTTTAAACCAAACCCCTACCCCCGACTGTCCTGCTGTATTTTTCTCCATCGCACTAAGCACCAGGGAACATCCTATCATGAGGGTTGCCCATGAGTCTGGGACCCCTTTGGGGACAGAGACCACATCTTGCCATCCTAGGGTCCTCAGTGCCCTTGTTCATAATGGACCTTCTTGGGATCTGAAGTGGCCAGAATCTTCCTGCAAGCCACCAGAGAATTGTTGCTTTAGGCTCTGCATTGGGCAAACA
>RCUC01145518.1:0-64463 GCA_003697995.1 Taxidea taxus jeffersonii | reverse complement strand
GGGGGGGGAGTGGCAGGCAGAGGGAGAGGAAGAAGCAGGCTCCCCACTGAGCAGAGAGCCAGGAGGAGGGGCTAAATCCCAGGACCCCAGGATCATAACCCAAGCTAAGGCAGATGCTCAGCTGACTGAACCACGCAGGAACCCCCACATTTTAGTTTTTTTGTTTATTTTCAGGATTACTATAAGAGGTTGATAACATAAGAAATACATTTCCAAGAAAAGAAAGGAAAAATAAGTATACAACTTTTTTTTTTTTTTTTTACCTTAGCATTACTTGGGCTATTCATTGTAGGAATCAAGTATCAGTTTAAAGCTCTACCTAGGGGGCACCTGGGTGGCTCACTGGGTTAAGCCTCTGCCTTCGGCTCTGGTCATGATCTCAGGGTACTGGGATCGAGCCCTATGTCGGGCTCTCTGCTGAGTGGGGAGCCTGCTTCCTCTCCTCTCTTTCTCTGCCTGCTTGTGATCTCTCTCTCTCTGTCAAATACATAAATAAAATATTAAAAAAAAATAAAGCTCTATCTAGTATTAGAAGTAAATCTAGTATTAAATAATCTGGACCAGGGATGCCTGGGTGGCTCAGTTGGTTAAGCAGCTGCCTTCGGCTCAGGTCATGATCCCAGCGTCCTGGGATTGAGTCCCACATCGGGCTCCTCGCTCGGCAGGGAGCCTGCTTCTCCCTCTGCCTCTGCCTGCCACTCTGTCTGCCTGTGCTCATTCACTCTCTCTCTCTTTCTGACAAATTAAAAAAAAAAAAAAATCTAAAAAAAAAAAATAATAATATGGACGGGACACCTTGGTAGTGAGATTCCCAACCCCTCCTTTTGCCTGTATGACAAAAATTGAGGAGCTAGATAATATCCAATGTAAATAAGGATTTATTGAAGAGTAGGAGGATATGCATAAACACAGTTGGGGGGACTGTAAAATGGTAAAGTCTTAAAAGACAATTTGATGGGATTGATGGAAGTTTTAAATGCAAATGTCCTTTGAACCTGTAACTCCACTTCTGTTTATCTGTACTAGAGAAATATTCACACAGGACATGAAAAGGCATGTTTCAGAATATTGAAGTTGGGTTTTTTTTCTTTTCTTTTTTTTATTGTATTGTAAATGATGTCAGTAATACATTGAGTAAATAGATTGCGGTATAGCCATGATGAAGGAATGAATGAGAAAACAATATGCTCTGGGTTCACTACATGTCAGGTCATTTATGGCTATATTTTGTTTGTTTTTTTTAACTGCTGCACAGTATCCTACAGGATTGGTATACTCTAATTTATTTGTTTCCTTATTTATGGCTCTATGTGTATGCTAATGCATAGAAATGGATAACTTCAAATTGTGCATAGTGTCCATCTAGGAAGATAGAACGAGATAATGCATAGAAATGGATAACTTCAGGGGCACCTGGGTGGCTCAGTGGGTTAAAGCCGCTGCCTTCGGCTTGGGTCATGATCCCAGGGTTGTGGGATCGAGCCCCGCATCGGGCTCTCTGCTCTGCGGACAGCCTGCTTCCTCCTCTCTCTCTGCCTCTCTGCCTACTTGTGATTTCTGTCTATCAAATAAATAAATAAAATCTTTAAAAAAAAAAAAGAAATGGATAACTTCAAATTGTGCATAGTGTCCATCTAGGAAGACAGAATGAGATTGGATGGCAAAGAGCAGTTACAGAGGATTTTCATTTTTCATGTTTAATTGCATAGGTACCTTTTTTTTTTTAAGATTTTATATTTATTTATTTGTTAGAGAGAGTGAGCACAGGCAGACAGAGAGGCAGGCAGAGGCAGAGAGAGAAGCAGGCTCCCTGCCGAGCAAGAAGCCGGATGCGGGACTCCATCCCAGGATGCTGGGATCATGACCTGAGCCGAAGGCAGCCGCTCAACCAACTGAGCCACCCAGGCGTCCCGTATATGTACCTTTTTGAAACTTTTAAATAATAATGTGTTCTTGCTTTAATGTGAAAATCAGTTTTTGAGAATAGGACTCAGAAATTCAACCAGAGGGATGCCCCTGTGGTTCAGTTGGTTAAGTGTCTGCCTTTGGCTTAGGTCATGATCCCAGCATCCTGGGATGGAGTCCTGCATCGGACTACTCAGCAGGGAGCCTGTTTCTCCCTCTGCCTCTCCCCCAACTCTTTCTCTCAATCTTTCTCTCTCTCTCTCTCTCTCTCAAATAAATAAATAAAACATTAAAAAAAAAAAAGAAATTCCACCAGATTGGGATAAATAACCAATAAGCAAATAATAACAGGCCTTCCTCTTCATCTTGTCCCTCACATACTGTGAACTTTTCCTTGCCATTCGGTGTGAGAGGAGTGGAACCCAAAGGCTCTAGCAACTGCCCTCACTTCCTGCAACTGCAGTAAAAATCCTTGGAGTAACTACTCCAAACACGGGATTTTTACAATTCTATAAAAAGGCATTAAAATAATTATAAAATATAAGCATACCATAATTGTGATATAATATAACATAGCATAATACAATTGATATAAATAATATTTTAAAAGGGGAACTAACTGTAAAGGGAGGTACCATAGGTGATACCAGCATGGAAGAATGGTCCTAGCTACTCCCCAAATCTCACATCTTGGATCCCTACTATGTTATGGGTATTTTTACTTGAAAGGTGATGTGAGAGATGTAGGAGATTATCAAATTCCTGGACAGTTAACTCTTCCATGGGTTATTTACTCTTTGGATTATTCCTAGCACCTTTTAAATTCCAAAGGGATTTTCCTCAACTGTGAAGCTTTCTTCTGAGTCATCAACCCACCTTCAATTGGTAGGAGTTCAAGGAATGCAAATTCATTTTCTATTAGCTTAAACAAATACAATTAGAAAGGAAAATTCCCTCGAGGCAAGGAACACCTATCAGAACCAGATATAAATTACCTTTTGACCATGGTAATCAAGGAAATAAATGAGAAACCAATGTAATTATCTTTTTAATCTCTAGAGGAAAATGTTTTAATGTTTTCTTTTATAGATTTCTTCAGCATTTTATAATCCTAGGGTTCTTTTATAGTGCTTTTAAATCACTGTTCTTCAACCTGAGCTCGTTCTCTTTTTGTGGGCAGCAGTGAAAGCAGATGAGCTAACCTCAGTCATTCTAAATGTACTTCCCAGCCTTGCCAATTTGCAGACATGATAATCTTATGCTTTTTAATTTAATTGTTTGCATATATTCTTTTCACACTGATTTAACCCACATACTTATTATTTTTAACATCACTTTGATATTTTATAATGATAGCTACCATGTCTACAATGAGGCGTGTGCCTTATTAAGAATTTTATACATATATTATGTTTTAATCCTCACAACAACCCTACAATTTAGATATAATTATTCTTAATGTATAAAAGAGGAAATTGAGAGGTTGGTAGTGATGGAGCTGGGATTTAGTGATTTATTTCTAAAGAGTATTAAAAATAATAGAATACTGTAAGTGAGATTTCCCATGGCCTCATTCCCAAACCCACCATTAATCTGTAATGCCATACTTCCTCTTATCATGTTGAGATATTACAGTTTGCATAGCTGATCCCCTGTTGTTAGGCATTTTTGGTTATTCGGCTTTCTTGCAGTGATTATAATATCTCACGAGATTTTTTTTGTAACCATAATCATCCTGGGTCTCATGTAGCTCAGTTTCTACAGAACCACAGAATGCTGCCTAAAAGTAATTTTTAAATGAATTCTAATTTTCACTTTGTGTTTCAAAGAAAAAAAAATCACAGCAGAACCAATTTAAAACTCTAGACAATACTTCTCAGGTCTGCCTTTGTTAAACAACAGAAATTAAACTTGAGTAATTTAAAAGATCAAATTGACTATATTGAGCAATTTGTGAATCAGGTAGCATTCTATCTCACAAATAGAAAGGAGCTCCATTGAACTACAGAAAAGGAAAGCTTTTGAAAGGTAGAGAGGGAGCCTAACAACAGAAATTATTAGCAAAGAACACATTGTTTTAGGTAACGTTGCTTTCCTAAGGGGAATGGAAGGGATCTGTTGGTAACTTTCCTAGTGCTGACCAGGAAATTCCAGGTTGACTGGTTAAAGATTATATTCCTGGGGGATATATAATATTACAATTAGGTTACTTTTAAATCTTGCTTTGCTGACATGGGGCCCTTAACATAAGTGACTCCATTTTGTACTGTGGTTTTCTTTTTATACTTTCCTTCATTCTTCATTTCTCTTACAGTCTCTAATTGCTGTCGAGGTAATGACATTCTGAACCCCTAAACTCCCAACAAGCCAAAAACCTAACTGATTTTCTCTCTCTCACGCTTCCCCCTTGGCTATTTTGTAGATCAGTGTGGTTTCTCTGGCACAGTTCTTCCTCTGGCCCCAGTCATTCTGGTCTGGCTTTACTCTTCATTCTAATAGTCCATCCCAAAAGGAAAGAAATCCCCCATTGTGAGAGCTGGAAATATGAGTTGTGCAGAAATAGGGAGAGGGGAAATCAGGGAACACTCACACATGAATAGATTTTATTCATTTATTTGTAAGTTGAGGTTTGGGGTTTTTTTCTTCCCTGCTGCGAGCCCACTGTCAAGGCCTCTACATGAGTTGTGTCTTTCCACAATGTCAGGATTCCAAACAATGACCTATCACTGCGTATTTAACTTGGCTTCATACACGTCACACACAACAAAGTACCATACAAAGTCACACAACAGAGAAGCTATACAAGGGGCAGGAAGGTAACGAACCAAATGCGAGGTCAGTCCCTGAGCACACAGTTAAGGTGAGGCCTCGGTCCAGTCTAGGTCAGCTCTCAGCTGATACTGCTGTGATGTTCAAGCAGTGGAGAATCCCTATGATGTTTAAGATCAATCAGGTAAGGCCGTCGGTGGGTACGGTCAGAAGTGGAAGGGTAGGTGTCTGCAGTTTCTGACAGTTTGCTGCAGAAATCCTCTGTTTAAAGGAGTTTAATCAGTCTTGGGCCTTTGCAGGCCTTCTAGTGATTATCAGCTCTTGGTTCTTTCAGGTTCCTGGGGCCTTGCTGACTATCAGTCCTTAGTACTGTCAGTCTCTGTTGGTTTTGGTCATATCTGGTCTGAGCTACAACATCCTTGGCTGGTTATGTCACTACTTGACATGAGTGACTCCATCTTGCTCTCTACATCCCTCCCCCCCTTGAATTATAGTTTCCAAACTGAGATTCTCAGGTCATGAAATAGATATATATATAATAGTGAATAGTTTTTATCAAAAAGTATTCTTGCCAATTACAAAAATACATTATGGGTGCCTGGGTGGCTCAGCAGTTAAGTGTCTGCCTTTGGCCCAGGTCATGATCCCAGAGTCCTGGGATCAAGTCCCGAGTTGGGCTCCCTGCTCATCAGGGAGTCTGCTTCTCTGCCCCTCCCTTGGCTCATGCACTTTCTCTCTCCCTCTTGCCCTCTCTCTAAATAAATAAATAAAATCTTTAAAAAAAAAATACTTCATGGGGCGCCTGGGTGGCCCAGTGGGTTAAGCCGCTGCCTTCTGCTCGGGTCATGATCTCAGGGTCCTGGGATCGAGTCCCGCATCGGGCTCTCTGCTCGGCGGGGAGCCTGCTTCCCCCTCTCTCTCTCTGCCTGCCTCTCTGCCTACTTGTGATCTCTCTGTCAAATAAATAAATAAAATCTTTAAAAAAAAATACTTCATAAGACTATAACAAAGTTGACTTGTCATGCTTTTATGCCTTTTTAGGTAGTGTATTCTGTGATTACAACTAAAAAAAATTTTTTAAAGATTTTATTTATTTATTTGGCAGAGAGAGACACAGTGAGAGAGGGAACACAAGCAAGGGGGATGGGAGAGGGAGAAGCAGGCTTCCCACAGAGCAGGGAGCCTGATGTGGGGCTCGATCCCAGGACCCCGGGATCATGACCTGAGCCGGAGGCAGACGCTTAACGACTGAGCCATCCAGGTGCCCCTACACCTAAAATGTCTTATAAAATTCTCACTAGCTTAAGACAAACCATAGAAAATATCTATATGTGAAATGCAATAGTATACAAAATAAAGGCCGCCTCAAACTTTCCTACCTCTCTTCTCTAAAATGGGCTAAGAAAAAAAAAAGAGAGGTTTAGACCTCCAGTAAAGTGGCTCATTCAATCGGTAGGTGTTCCCAGAAGAGCCTTTCTTTCAGTTTTGGCCAGCCCTCAGATTCTTATCTTTGATCAGTCATTGATGTTGGGACTGATTTAGGGTTATCTCTAGGGAAAATAGTGGAGTAACCAAAGCTCTTGTTTGCCCTGCCTCAGATTACTCTGGTATCTCCTGCCTGTCTCTGAACTCCCCACCCCCACCCCCCACGTCTTCCAATTGACATTTTCTCTCCAATCAATCATTTACACATTAGTGGGACTTTAACCTTCTCAGGGATATTTAGATAGTATACCTTATCTCCAATGGTGAATGCAAAGCTTTGTTTCTGGTCCTGGAGTTTGGCACTTACGAGCCAGTACAGAAAGTCTGGCCAAAGAGGGGCTGCCCAGGTGCCTTCTCTTGAAATTATATATATATATATATATATATATTTGAAAGTTTTACTTATGTATTTGACAGAGAGAGCATGAGAGCACAAGCAGGGGGAGCTGCAAAGGAGGGGGAGAGGGAAGCTCCCCTGTGGGGCTCAATCCCAGGACCCTGGGATCATGACCTGAGTGAAAGACAGATGCCCAGCTGACTGAGCCACCCAGGTGTCCCTGAAATTACATTTTTAAGTATATATTTTCTCAGTTTTTGAATACGGCCAGCTCCCAACTTATTGTCCTTATGTAACTACAAGTTCTGAGGTCAAGTGCACATACTTTTGTGTACACACTCGGGTCTTGCACATGCTCACATGTATATATGTGAGAAAGAATAGATAAGTAACAAAACATCACATTTGTTAATTAGGGGAAGAGAGCCATGCTATTCATTAGGAATAAAATAATTAAACTCAATTCTGTGCCATTCTTATCCATTCCTCTAATGAATCTCTGGTATCAAACTGAACCTACAGGTTTTTTTAATCTTTCTTTTTTCCAGTTTGACAAATGGACAGACTCTCAACGGAGAAGAATCTTGACAGGCCTGTTAGAACGTTGCTCCCTGTCACAGCAAAAGTTCTGCTGTCAAAAACTTCAAGAAAAAATTCCAGCAGAAGCTCTGGATTTTACTACCAAGCTTCCGAGAGTGTTATCTCTATACATCTTTTCTTTCCTGGACCCACGAAGCCTTTGTCGTTGTGCACAGGTAAAGGCAAAGAATCCATATACAATGTTTTGTAGTGATAGCCAAAAAGTCTAAAATGAGGGGGAAAAAAACCACACATGCAAATCTAAGAAATAGATGAGATGGTCAATATGTGTAGTCTCTATAGTTTGAATTAACCCTCGTCTTCTTTGTGTCTCTATATTTACTGCTCGAAAGTAGATGTAAAATGATGTAAGACATCATTAGTGTCCACAGAATAGTATTTGCTGGTTGAGGAGACAAACATACGTATGAAATGGTTCACCAGCAGGATAGTCTTATATTATAAAGCATACAACTAGAAAACAATTGTAAATTTTATAGTGCAGGCTATTCATAAACAGAAAAGCTCAAAATAAGGCACTAGTGGGGTATGTACAAAGAGTACAAGACTTAAAGAGTTCTGGGGGCACCTGGGTGGCTCAGTTGGTTAAGTGTCTGCCTTTGGCTCAGGTCATGGTCCCAGAGCCCTGGGATCGAGCCCTGCAGGCTAGCTTCCCTCTCCTCCCTCTACCCCTGTTCATATGCTCTCTCTCTCTCACTCACTCTGTCTCTCAAATAAATAAATAAAATATTTTTAAAAAAATGACTAAGAGTTCAGAGTAAGTACTCTCTTCCACTGGCCTTGGAAAAGGAGCTATTGTTTTCCTACAAGTTAAGTCCACGGTCTGTTAAAGTATACTTAAATTGCTTACAAGATAAAACTGGTAGCCATTTTTTTGAGGATTTTCCTAGAGTCTGGTAATACTGGAAATTACTTGTTACCCCGTTACACAGATCATATGTATCACATATCAGTCTTGCACAGATGTGTAACATAATTTTAGTCTTAATTAAAATTAAGAAAATGAATGCAGTAAGAAAGAGGAGTTACTCAATAAATGGTGTTAGAACAATTGGACAGCTGTCAGAAAAAAAATCTAGTAGGAGAAAAGCTTCATATGAAATCAAAGGAAACCATTAAAGTACTCAAAGAAAACATAGGGAAGGAGGCCTTTGTGAGTATTCTATAACACCCTGAAGACTTAAAAGAAAATACACAATTTAGGGCCAACTGGGTGGCTCAGTTGGTTAAGCGCCTGCCTTTGGCTCAGGTCATGATCCCAGGGTCCTGGGATCAAGTCACAGGTCTTGCTCCCTGCTCAGTGGAGAGTCTGCTTCTCCCTCTTCCTCTCCCCCTGTTTGTGCTTTCTCTCTTTCTCACAAATAAATAAATAAAATCTTTTTTTTTTTTTTAAAGGAAAAAGAAAGATTCCCTTTGATCCAGCAGCTCCTCTTCTTGGAGTGCTTCAATATGCAAAAATTGTCTGTATAAGAATATTGCAGCATTGTTTATAATAGCTAAAGTTTGGGAACAATGGAAAGGCCCACCACTAGGGGACCAGTTAAATAAATTGCAACAATCATTAAGATCCATCATCAGTGAAAAAAGCAAAGGTGCAGAACTGTTCTTCCACTTTTGAAAGAAAAAAAGAATATATACAGATTTATTAATATAGGCCTGGAATGTTCCTAGAATGACACACAGAAGCTGCAGTGGTAATATCCAGTGAGGGAAAGGAGTGACCAGAGGATGGGGATAAGAGAGAGACTTTATTTTACTGCATGTCCCTTTGGATCTTTAAATTTAGTATTAATGTACACATATTATTTATTCCAAAAATGAAACATTCCTTAAAAGAGCATAGCATTCTATGGGACGCCTGGGTGGCTCAGTTGGTTAAGCAGCTGCCTTCGGCTCAGGTCATGATCCCAGCGTCCTGGGATCGAGTCCCACATCGGGCTCCTTGCTCCGCAGGGAGCCTGCTTCTCCCTCTGCCTCTGCCTGCCTCTCTGTCTGCCTGTGCTCGCTCTCTCTCTCTCTCTCTCTAACTAATAAATGAATAAAATCTTAAAAAAAATAAAAAATAAATAAAAATAAATAAAAAAAGAGCATAGCATTCTAAATGTCCAACAGTAAGAGACTATCATATAGCCATATGATGAATTATTGTGTGGCCATTAGAAAACATGTTTTCTAAGACCAAAGATGCTTATAATATGTGAAATGAAGAAAGCACAATTTAAAATTGGTTATATAGAATTTCCCAATTTGCTTTCATACATGCTTAGAAAAAAGACAGAAAAGAACCATGTCAGGTGGCTAATAAAGGTCATGTCTGACTGGTGGGGATATGGGTATTGTTTTTCTTGAAACTTCTTGGAATTTTCCAAGTTTCACACAATGAGAATGTTATCATTGGAGGGAAAAGTTACTTGAAATCACTAATCCTATCATATATGTATCATATGTCAGTCTTGCAAGATCTCAGCATTACATTTGTTCCCAGTCCTGCCTGTGAGGAAGACACAGGCATTTGTTCTGTAGCTAGATTTAAACACTAATATCATTGCACTAAAATGAGCTTTGAACAGTTTAAAAATATGGGGGGGAGGCTGATAATTTTGAAAGCTCCTACCTACCCTTCAACCCTCTTCATTCCTATCTACCTTAAAACAAACAAAAACACCAAAAAGCAAAAACAAAACATACAAAAACCTACTACCCCGGGGATATCAAAACAATTTAATAGCCATGTCACAACAAGATGTAAGGAAAATGAGGAAAAGAGTGAAAATGGAGAAACTTCTCCTCATCCCCTCCCTGTGAAACCTTGCCTCTCCACTGAATTCTGAGTTAATTAACCATATGGGGATTAAGGTCGATGTTGTTTCATTTCTGCGCTGAACAAAGTAGATGTGATTTCTGTTCTTGCCTGCGGGGCTCTGTCAGATTCTCTACCCTTTTTCCTCCTTCCAGTTCCTGAACCTGTTATTTCTTGTAATTGTGCCCTCCCCTCTCCTGTATATCTCCTCTTCAGCACAGAAAACAATGCTAAACATAATGGAACTCCATACTTGGTAGATGGAAGGAGGGAGAAAGGGAGGGCCAGATAAATGGATGTATATCACAGTTTCTGCCCTTCTTTCTTTCTTTCATTTTTGTATGCTCAAAAATTATTAATGATCTACTTAATGTTGAAAAAGAAGCTAATTTTCCAAGGATGAAATTTGCATTGGAAAGTTGGATGTCATCTTTGCAACTCTCAGAGCCAAGACACAGAAACCCTCATCTGAACTTTTTTTTTTAAGATTTTATTTATTTATTTATTTATTTGACAGACAGATCACAAGTAGTCAGAGAGGCAGGCAGAGAGAATGGGGGGAGCAGGCTCCCTGCCGAGCAGAGAGCCCAACACGGGACTCGATCCCAGGACCCTGAGACCATGACCTGAGCCGAAGGCAGAGGCTTTAACCCACTGAGCCACTCAGGCGCCCCTCATCTGAACTTTATATATGAACTTGACCCTAGTTTTCAGCAAGACTTGTTCAAAATCTGGAGTAAGTTATTGTAAACACTGCTGCACATAATAGGGTCACCTCCATCTGGATTGTGAGGTTGACCATAATGCTGTGGGAATGGATTGTACAGAGCAAATAATGTATGCTCTTTTGAATCTTAAAGGCTATATAGGACACCCCATATGATACCAGTACTTGACTTTCTATTTATAAAATTTCTATTTAGTTAAGTCATAAGAATGGAGGGAAGATGGAAACATACCAAAGAACAAGTAAAGAATATGCAGATCTGAGTTTCTATAACCCTCATATAACTCTCATATGAGCATCTAGGAAATTCCAAAGTCTCTCTGAGCCACAGTCCTCTCATTTGCAACATGAGAGTAATAATGACACCTGTCTCCTTAGGGGGGATGGTTAGTTAATAGGTACTCGATAAATATTAGTTGACTCTGAATCTAACTGTGATTTCACATTTAAAGAAAATCCTTCTGCCTGGGTAGGGAACACTTCAGGTAGGTACCTTTTTTTTTTTAATTAAAGATATTATTTATTTATTTTGACCGACAGAGATCACAAGTAGGCAGAGAGGCAGGCAGAGAGAGAGGAGGAAGCAGGCTCCCTGCTGAGCAGAGAGCCCAATGTGGGGCTCAATCCCAGGACCCTGAGATCATGACCCAAGCCGAAGGCAGAGGCTTTAACCCACTGAGCCACCCAGGCGCCCCAGGTAGGTAACTTTTTAAGCTTTGATTTGGAGGAAAAGAACAAAAGAGTTATCTCAGGTCCAGGGTGACAGCTGAAGACCTAGAGAAAATGGGCACACAGACTGAGTAGGTTTCTCTTTTCTTTCCAATTGTTGTTTTTCCAGGTGAGCTGGCACTGGAAGAACTTAACTGAGCTGGATCAGCTCTGGATGCTCAAATGTTTACGATTTAACTGGTACATCAATTTCTGTCCAACTCCCTTTGAGCAGGGTATATGGAAGAAGCACTACATTCAGATGGTAAAAGAACTTCATGTTACCAAGCCAAAGGTAAATTTGGGGCAAAAAGCAACAAACACACACGTATCAGCTATTTAGGAGTACGGGGGCGGGGGCAGGCGGGGAATGGGTTAAACAGGTGATAGGGATTAAGGAAAGCACGTTTGAGGAGCACCAGGTTTCTGTGGAAGTGTTGAATCACTAAATTGTACACCTGAAACCAATATCATACTGTATGCTAACGAGTTTAAATAAAAACTTTTAAAAAAAAAGGAATTCTAGAACTAAGACTAAAAAACTTGAAGTTGGGGAGTGGAATAATGAGTGTACTAAAATTCTTTTTAATCTAGAAACTAACCAATGTAAGCAAAGGAAATACACTATTACTTCAAAATTCTCCTTTTCTGAGAACTTGATAGCCTTTTCCGAGACATCCATGTTAGCCAAGAACCCTCATCAGACTCTCCTAAACCAACAGTTCCCCAGGAGGTTAGGACTATGGAGCTCCTCACTCTGTTCAGATTCCTGGATTCCCATATCTCTGACTCCCACACCAGGCAATTCTGACCTGGGACTCCATGGGTATTGTGCAGTATTTGCTATCAATGGGTCATCCAATTCTACTTTATTAATTCGAATTTTCTGATTCTACCAGGTGAGCTAAAGGTTATTTTTATATCATTTATAAGGAAAAGTTTTCCAGGGGCGCCTGAGTGGCCCAGTGGGTTAAAGCCTCTGCCTTCGGCACAGATCATGATCCCAGGGTCCTGGGATGGAGCCCCACATCGGGCTCTCTGCTCAGCAGGGAGCCTGCTTCCCCCTCTCTCTCTGCCTTCCTCTGCCTACTTGTGATCTCTGTCTGTGAAATAAACAAATAAATAAAATCTTAAAAAAAAAAAAAGTTTTCCAATAAACCTGTAATTTTGGAAGGGAATAATGAGTATATTAACGTCCTTTTTCATCTAGAAACTAAGCAATGTAAAGCATTTACATATAATGATAAAAAAGTAAATAATGCAAGAATAATTTTTCTAGTTGTTTTCTCTGCCTTATAACCAATGTTTATGTTCCTTCTTATAGTCACAGTTAATTAGATAACTCATGGGAAATTTTTATGAGCCTTTTCTTTATGGTGTGATCTATACACATGCGGAGCTGTGCATCGTTTTGTACGATAAATGAGTTCCTGAAAAATTATGTGTAAATTAAATTTTTTAATGATTTTTAAAACCATAGGGGTATCATTTTCTATGAAAAAAATGGCAGTGAATCCTTTTAAAATTGAAGAATCTTTTTGAAAGATGAATAGTCAACTCCTAGCTTCATTTGGGTTGAGTTTTATTGTTTTAAAGTAGAACCCATCTACATTTAGTACAGTAGTAAACTATGCATAATTAATGTTGTTACAGTTGCAATGGTAAAACTGGCCTTTCCGAATTCAGTAATTGGTGTGCTCCACAAGGATTTCTTTTAAAAAGAAAAACGTAAACTGCAGTGATGGAAAAAGTTATTTTAAAAATTACCATAGCTATGATTTCTTTTCATTTTTCAGTTAGGGGCAGGGAATGGCATTCAGAGCTGAAGCTTGGGCTGTTCTGGGGCAGAGAAGAGAAAAGTAATTAACCAACTTGTAGAAGAAAAAGAGGTTTTGAGTATTTTAAAAACTGACTTGAAAGCTTTGTCTTCAGCCATACTTCTTTTCTATAAAACGTGCATAACTATATTTAAAAATGAATTGTTCTGATCCAAGAAAATTGCCACCTCTTTGCTTAGTATTAAATTTCTTTAGGGAACACTTTGTTATATTAAATGTTAGTCTTTCTATTTTAAAAACAGACCTGGGGTGCCTAGGTGGCTCTGTCGTTGGGCGTCTGCCTTCAGCTCAGGTCACGCACGATCCCAGAGTCCTGGAATCAAGCCCCTCATTGGGCTCTCTGCTCAGCGGCAAGCTTGCTTCTCCTTCTCCCTTTCCCCTGGCTTGTGTTCCCTCTCTCGATGTCTCTCTGTCAAAGAAATAAAAAAAAATCGTTAAAAATAAAAATAGACCTAAGTCAGAAAGACTAAAGAGTCATGTGACTAAGGTTAATAAAAGTCAGGTGACTAAGGTTAAAAAGTCAACTGTCAGCACTATACATACTTGAGTAATTTGGGTAATTCCCCATGAGGTTGCTCCAGTGATGGTGAATGTAGGCAGCCACTGGATTAAAGCATAATTTACCTTCACTCAAGCACATTCCCTAGCAACCTTTCCCTCAATACCGTGCACCTGGCATGTGCTCTGGCAGAGCTTTTGAAAGCATTTTATGAGCAAATGTTTGTGGTTAATATTAGTTTCCCCAACCTTAAAATGAGAGGACTGGACAAGAATGATCTTTATAACTGTCTATCAGGCTATGCTATATCTACTCCAAACAGCATAATTTCAAAAAGACTTCATCTACAGAAAGAAGAGGAAGTTGAACCCAAAGTAGATAGAAAGAAGAAATAATAAAGAGCTAAAGTCAATGAAATTTGAACAAATAATAGAATCAGTGAAATCAAAGCTCCTTCTTTGAAAACATAAAAGAAATTCCTAAGTTGCTAGATAGGGCAATAAAGGAAAAAAAAAGAGAAAACATAAATTACTAGTGATAGGAATGAAAGAGGGGGCATCACTGCAGATCCTGCAAACATAAGAAGAATAATTAGAGAGTATTATGAACAAGTCTATGTCACTAAATTCAAATACCTGGATGAAATGGACAATTCTCAAGAAATGCAGATTAGGAAAACAGATTCACTAAGAAAATAGAAAACGTGAATAAATCTTTATCAATTTAAAAATTGAATTCACAGCCGCCTGGGTGGCTCAGTTGGTTAAGCAACTGCCTTTGGCTTGGGTCATGATCCTGGACTCCCAGGATCGAGTCCCACATCGGGCTCCCAGCTCCATGGGGAGTCTGCTTCTGCCTCTGACCTTCTCCCCTCTCATTCTCTCTCTCTCAAATAAATAAAATCTTAAAAAAAAATAAAATAAAAATCGAATTCATAATTTTCCACAAAACTCCAGACCCAGATAGCTTCATTAGCGAATTCTATCACACTCATAAGGAAGAAATATCAATTCTACATAAACTCTTTCATAATATGGAAGATGAGGGAACACTTCCCAACTCATTACCTTTATACCAAAACCAGATAGACCCTTTATAAGAAAACAAAACAAAATTACAGATTAATATCCCTCATGAACACAGACATAAAAATCTTTTAAAAATATTAGCATATTAAATCAAGTTCTATACAAAGAAAGAATAATACATGGTGACCAAGTGGGAAGTATCCATGGAGAGTAAGGTTGGCATAATATTAAAAAATTAACCAATGTAATTCACAGAATAAAAAAGATGTATGATCATTTCAGTATATGCAAAAAAAAGCATTTAACAAAAGTTCGACATCACGATTCGAAAACTTCTCGAAGACTTTAGGTGAAGTGAACAAAAATTTTGTTTGCTTAATACAGAAAAGTCATCAGTTTTCATTATATTCTGTTTTGTTAAAGTGTCAAGTGCTTTGTTACTTTTCAGACTAAATAATATTTATTTATATATAATTACTAGCACATATGCCTAAATTTTTCCCCCTGAAATTTTTTATTATCATGTGCTATTTATTCCCAGTAGTATTAAACTGGACCTTCTTTAGCAAAGTCTTTGTTCAATCTAAGCTCAGAAATGGAATGAATGTCCATTCTAAATGAGAACTGAACAAAATATTGAATACCAAACCAATAACAAGCTATCAATTATATAAATACCATGTCTTAATTAGTTACTAAACTCGATCATCCATTAAATTAGTAAATATTTATTAAATACTGTTATGTGCTAGGTGCCGAGTATAATGATCCTAACCCTGCTTTCAAGAAGCGGAGTCCAGTGGCCTAAGACATAGACAAATACATAATTACAACACTGAGTACTAAGTGCTATTCTGTAACAGAAATATATACAAAGAACAGTTGAATCAAGGATAAGAAAGTCTGCTTGAAAGGTTTGGGGAATTTCTTAATTGTCAAACAATTCAAGCAAACCAATTTACCAGGCAAAGCTTCCCTAATCTCTTAAAGAACAAAAATTAAGCCTTTAATGGCTTCTCTACATACCATTACCGCTTCCCTTAGGTTACAACAACATAAAAACCTTATGAATTTCACACACGGAAATAGACTTTCCATTTGGGAAATTAAAGCCCAAGTATTCTTTGAGAGCAGTTAAGGTTTGATAACTGATAAAATCTACAGTCTACCTGTGCATAAGTCAAAGTTGTCCCTACGCTCTACAGATAATTAAGCACGGAGTACTATTTTTTGGAATGTGTATGTTTTATCGAGTTAATTAACTGCAATTGTGGAAAACTTATACAATGATGTGGTAGACGAGGTGGCAGTGCAGGATAGAGAGGGTTAGAGCTAGGACTTGAAGTAAGACAGTCCTAGATTCACATTCTGACCCTATCTTACCATTCAATGTAGTAGTAGGCAAGTTCATTGGCTTTTCCCATCCTCAGTTCCTCTTCTGTAAAATGGGAGTAGTAACTATTCCCTTTTTTTTTTTTTTTAAGATTTTATCTATTTATTTGACGGACAGAGATCACAAGTAGTCAGGCAGGCAGAGAGAGAAGGGGGGGGAAGCAGGCTCCCTGCTGAGCAGAGAGCCCGATTCGGGGCTCGATCCCAGGACCCTGGGATCATGAACTGAACCGAAGGCAGAGGCTTTAACCCACTGAGCCACCCAGGCACCCCTGTAACTATTCCCTTTTAGAGTTATAATGAAAGTTCAATAAAATAATGCATGAAGACTTCCTGAGACAGTACCTGGCACTTACAAGGACTCCTGGGTTGGTGGCTACTGTAATTATTGTCACCATTATCACTGTAGTCGTGGCGAAGATGATGAAGATATACTGATGATGATATGATGGTTTTTGTTGTTACTGTGATTATTACGTTGTTTTAAGAACAGAAATAATTGATTTTCTTCTAGTCACCTCCAAAAGATGGGTTTGCCGTTGCCAATGTTCAGTCAGCTACAAGCAGTTCTGCAGAGGAAAAGCAGTCCCCTACATCAGCTTTTAGGTCATCTTCCTCTTTGAGAAAGAAAACCCACCCAAGAGAGAAAGAGCTCCCACCCTGGAGATCATCTGACAAGCATCCAACTGATATCATTCGCTTCAATTATCTGGACAACTGTGACCCCAGTGAGCAAATCTGGCAAGGGTGAGAAGCTCTATACTCTTCTCTGTGTATTTGCCGTTAGAAACAATTTGCTGGCACTTAGGTATATGAAAAGAGGAAAATAGAATTTCCTGTGAAATACAAATGCTTTTCTTTTTGTTTTATTAAAGTTACCATTCTTTTTTTTAAAAGATTATTTATTTATTTATTTGTTTGTTTGTTTATTTGACAGAGAGAGAGAGATCACAAGTAGGCAGAGAGGCAGGCAGAGAGAGAGGGGGAAGCATGCTCCCTGCTGAGAGCCTGATGTGGGGCTCGATCCCAGGACCCTGAGATCATGACCTGAGCCAAAAGCAGAGGCTTAACCCACTGAGCCACCCAGGTGCCTCGCTTTTCAACATATAGAAGCAAAAGAATTTACCTTCATTGGAAGGTAAAAAAATTTACCTTCATTGGAAGGTAAATGAACCATTATTGGTAAATTTACCCTGTTTATCAGGATCTGTTTGCATTTTGTAGCTATAATGATTTAACATTACAGCTCCTTTTAATAGTTAGTATTTCAGATTTCAGTCTAGCCCCATAGAGTTCATTCTGGTCTTTTCCTTTTTCATATTTTCACCTCCCTTCTCTGACAAGGAGAAACTTGGCTCTCATGTTTATTTATACAAATTATATATGTACGTATAATGTATAATCAAAATATATATGTACATATATAATTTTCATACAAATTGTATATATATGTATATACATAATATATATTTGTATATGTAATATGTATATACATAATATACATAATGTATACATATATTATAAAGTATACACATATACACAAACAGTATATATTTACTTACAAATTCTGAAAATAATTTCAAAACTGCTAACTCGTTTCATTATTAAAACAAATCTGCTGGGGGGCACCTGGGTGGCTCAGTGGTTAAAGCCTCTGCCTTCGGTCCAGGTCATGATCCCGGGGTCCTGGGATAGAGTCCCATGTCGGGCTCTCTGCTCAGTGAGGGGCCTGCTTCCCCCCTCTCTTTCTGCCTGCCTCCCTGCCTACTTGTGATCTCTCTGTGTCAAATAATTTTTTTAAATCTTAAAAAAAAAACAAATCTGCTGGGACATCTGGGTAGCTCAGTCAGTTACTCATCTGCATTCAGCTCAGGTCCTGATCTCAGGGTCCTGGGATGGAGTTCAACACCGGGCTCCCTGCTCAGTGGGGAGTCTGCTTCTCCCTCTCCCTCCTGCTTGTGCTCTCTATCAAATAAATAAATTAAATCTTTAAAAAAAAACTTTTTTGGATCTATAGGCCTACCCTCTGTCCTTTTTTACCCCCCTTGCAATTTGTTTATTACAGAAATCGGGTCATGTATCCTATAGAGCTTTTCACATTCTGAATTTTGCTGATTGCACTCCCAACATGCAGCCTAACGTGTTCTCTGTCTCCTGTACTTGGCCATACTCGTGGTCAAATCTAGAGGCTTGAGTATATAAGATCACATACTTCCATCATAAGGCACATGATTTCTGGTTATCTCCCTTTTTTG
Organism: Taxidea taxus jeffersonii; assembly: GCA_003697995.1. Classification (NCBI taxonomy): domain Eukaryota; kingdom Metazoa; phylum Chordata; class Mammalia; order Carnivora; family Mustelidae; genus Taxidea; species Taxidea taxus. The sequence continues at coordinate 46,120 of RCUC01145518.1, read as the reverse complement.
TGATGTTAGTGGCTATTGAAGATCATGGCCAGATCCATTACTATAAGCAAACTTTTTTAGAGAGCGCCAGACAAAAATACGTTAGGTTTTACGGGACATGTCTCTGTCACAACTGCTCAACTCTGCGATTATAGCCCGAAAATAGCCAAAACAATATGCAAACAATAAGCAGGACGTTGTCCCAATTTAGCTTTATTTACAAAAACAGGCATTGGGCCAAGTTGGCCTCTGGGTTCTAGTCTGCTGATCCCTAACTTATCCAAATATATATGATAGTTTTAGAAAACCAATACTAATATTAATTCAAACAATAGGATTACTAAAAAAACAGTTTAAGATTATTTTGCCTGTGTTTTTGTCCTTAGGATATATTCTACTAAGACTATTCAGACAAATACTGTGTTTCAAGTCTCATGAAGTAATTCCTCCATGTGTAGTAATGCTACCAACTCCAGAGACAAGATTATTTCTTTAATTTTGTTCTTAGATTTTAGGGATTTCCTTCCTTTGTCTTATTTTATGATTTTGAGAAACATTGAGAAGGTTCTAAAGTCAAATATATAAAACAAAGAATATTTGAAGAAGTCTAGCTTCTGTTCCTACCCCTCCATATTGTTCTTTGTTCTTGATTGGATCACATGGGAAGCCTACTTAGAGGTAACCATTTTTTAAGATGTTATGGTATAGTCCTTCTATTTAACAAAATTTTAAGCAAATACACACATCTGTTTCTGGAATAAATGGTGGTACACAACACATACCATTTTATTCACCTTTTTTTCATATAACAATATATCCTGGATATGTTATTGTTATATATATGCCATATATAAAACAATATATCCTGGATATAACAATATATCACCCCACGGTTGGGTGTAGAAATACCCTGCTTTCCTTTTTATAGCTCATAGTGCTCCATTGTGTGGATGGGCCAGAGTTGATTCAACCAGTTCTCTAGTGCTCTACATTTGGCTCATTTCCAGTTGAGTGAAAACAATCATCTAAATCACAGGAACAACAAAGTCCCGCAGACAAATAGCTATGCAAATTTAAAATTATTCTAATGTTCCAATGATTTCTGATTTACAGAAGAAGGAAAAGACATGAAATGAATCCAGATTTCAGCCGACAATCACATGATAAGAAAAATAAATTGCAGGACAGATCTAAGCTAAGAAAAGCACAGTCACTGGTAAGTTTTGCTTATAAAAGCTTCCACACCATAACGTTTATGAAAATTGCTGGATCGCTAATCCTATTTGTGAAATGAAATTTGTTGTTGTTGTTTTTTAATCAGAATCATCAGGTGGTGGTTTTAAATTCTGGTCTCTGACTGACAAGCTGTGTGACCTTGAAGGCATCCTTTACTTAATTTCTCTAAGCCTCTATTTTTAATTTTTTAAAAAGATTTTATGTATTTATTTGACACAGAGAGAGAGACATCACAAGTAGGCAGAGAGGCCAGCAAAGAGAGAGGAAGGGAAGCAGGCTCCCTGCTGAGCAGAGAGCCCGACACAGCACTCCATCCCAGGACCCTGGAATCATGACCTGAGCCGAAGGCAGGGGCTTTAACCCACTGAGCCACCCAGGCGCCCCTCTAAGCCTCTATTTAAAAAATTTTTTTTATTTCAGTATAGTTGACACACAGTGTTAGATTGGTTTCAGGTGCATGACGTCATGATTCGTCATCTCTAGACGTTAAGCCATGCTCACCTCAAGTGTAGCTACCATCTGTCACCACACAATACTATCATAATATCAGTGACTATATTCCTTATGCGCTCCCAGATGAACTGAAGTGTATGAATCTGCTCTAAAAAGTAGACAATATAATGGGAACATTGTTATCATTGGTTCTTCTGTTATGAGTCTTTAAGGGTGGGGGGTGGGAGAATGGGCTATAGAAATTTCTTTATATATATTACTTACCTATAGGGACGCCTGAGTGTCTCAGTGGGTTAAGTGCCTGTCTTCGGCTCAGGTCATGATCCCGGGGTCCTGAGATCTAGTCCTACATCCCCACATCGGGCTCCCTGCTCAGCGGGGAGTCTGCTTCTCCCTCTCCCTTCACCTACTCATGCTCTCTCACTCAACCTCTCTCTCTCAAATAAATAAATAAAATCTTTAAAAAAAGAAAAAAAGAACTTACTTACCTCTAGAGTGCAAGTTCCACTTACCTGAGAAAAGGTGTACCTTCCGTCGCTTTCCTGCTACCAGTGGAGCATGACTATAAAAGCGCATTTCAAGTCACTGCAGAAAAAATGAGTGAAGAACCTTTCTTTCCCTAATTAAAAAAAGCTTACTGACTACCTAATAAAGTCGGTGACTAGGGAGCCTTATTTCATGGCGGAGTTTTCCGGATTGTGGTTCTGTAACTGCAGGGGGCTCCCTCTCAGCCCATAGGGGAGTCTTTGGAGCAAAGTAGACAGGAATAAGAGTGGAATAAAGAGGTCGTTTTGGTAGTGAAGATCTAGAAAGAAGCTGAGGATACACACTCAAGAAAAATTAATATAAAATGGATGTCAGTTGGGAGAGGAGTAAGTATGTACTCATGAATAAATCACTTTTATAGCTCAGCTTTAAAGCTCTATTACTTTCTGTTTAAATGTATTTTCAAGTGTTATGTTTCAAAAAAAGAGAGCTTTTTTAAAAATGAGCTTTTTTAAAAATAGGGTAGTCTGTATTCTGAGGGGCCAATTTTGTTGGACTGGATGAGGCTTATCATAGACATATGTACAGATGCCCAAGGGAATGGAGCCACTTAAAACAGAGCAGTAAAATTGTCAGTGAAAACCATTAATTGAGCAGAATAACTTCGTGAGGCTTATCACACGGGCCATTTAGGCATGCTTCTGCCTGATTTCCTGGCCCCTACTAGGCCAGGAGTAGCAGAGAAATCCGGGGGAGAGCTGGGATTTTAAAGGACGATAAAAGTTGATGGTTGATGTATGCTTACAAATTATCAGCACAGTCAAACATTTCTCTGGCTGAGAACACAAAACAAAATCAAAGGCTAAACAGAAGCCTTCCTCAGGGGCTTTTGACATTAACCATCTGTCACACACTTAGAAGGGCTTGCTTAAATTAAAAAATTCTTTATATTTCTAAACTTTAAAAGTTGTGCTCAGTAAGGCTGGAAGGGAAACTGAGGCAAATTAAACAATGAGGGAGGACAATGAACCCATTAATAAAATGAAGTGTGCACTTGGATTGATCTACTGGGGATGTTTATGCAAATGTACTAATTATCATCACTATTTATGCTTAGCGGTTTGGATCAGGAGCATACGGTATAATTGAACCCTCCAGAAGTGTGCTAGGATCCTTCTGTTGGTAATGACGCCTGTGACAGGCTTGGCCGTGTTGGGCCACGAGTGGCTCAGGCCCAGTCTTCACGCGGTGGCAGTTTGCCCTCACCATGGGCCACCCAACTCGGAGGAAATAAGCAACCTCCTCAGTGATACAGGTGGTGGTGAAAATTCGGAAATGCTGGATGTGGGGACCTGAGAGAAGAAGAAATGGGCTTTGAGGAAAGGCAGTTAGGGGACAGAAGGAGAGAAGGGAGTAAAACTCTTGAGAATTGCCACTGTAGAGAGAGAGAGAGGGTGGTGGACACAGCCCAGTACAGTTGCAACAGAGAGAACCCTGTATTCGTTGGATGGAAAGTTCTCACATCATTTAGATAAGCATATGCCTGAAGATTTCAGGAGGAACTAAGGAAACAGGTGAGTAGGCAGCACTCAGGGGAACACATGATAAAGGTAAGGATAAGAAGGACAAATAGACAAAGCTGCCCCGAAGGTCCCTGAGGCCTGAACACTGAGTATTCCTTGCCCCTGTAAGGAGAAAATATTTGGGAGCTTGGAGAAGGTAGAGCTTCGTAAAGTGGAAGGATTGGAACCGGAAAAAAGCACAGGAGAGTTAAGAGTACAGAGAATGTCCCTTGAGCCATCTCTCCAGGACTGCGGCTATCAGGCCAGTGAGACCCACCTAATTCACTTTTTGCCTACCATGACTTACAGCTTTCAAATATGAGTGACACCTCTGAAAAGAAAAACCTGCTTAGGGAAACAGTTTCGAAGCCAAAAGTGAGCTTGTGATGTTTTCTATTATTTAATGGGCTTGAGTTTTCAAGACTCAAAGGGTACCTGGTCTCCTCTTAAGGCTTTCAATTCTTTTTCTTTCTTTTTTTATTTTATTGTATTTTATTTATTTGACAGACAGAGATCACAAGTAGGCAGAGAGGCAGGCAGAGAAAGAGGAAGGGAAGCAGGCTCCCCGCTGAGCAGAGAGCCCAATGCAGGGCTCGATCCCAGGACCCTGGAATCACGACCTGAGCTGAAGGCAGAGGCTTCAACCCACTGAGCTACCCAGGTGCCCCTCTTTTTTTTTTCTTAACTTATTTATTTGACAGAGAGAGATGACAAGTAGGCAGAGAGAGAGAGGAGGAAGCAGTGATGTTTTCTATTATTTAATGGGCTTGAGTTTTCAAGACTCACAGGGCACCTGGTTTCCCCTTAAGGCTTTCAATTCTTTTTTTTTTCCCTTAATTTATTTATTTGACAGAGAGAGATCACAAGTAGGCAGAGAAAGAGGAGGAAGCAGGCTCCCTGCCGAACAGAGAGCCCAATATGGGGCTTGATCCCAGGACCCTGGGACCATGACCCGAGCCAAAGGCAGAGGCTTTAACCCACTGAGCCACCCAGGTGCCCCAAGGCTTTCAGTTTTAAAGCTGCCTCTTTACAGCTGCTTCATTTACCCACCTTTGATGGGAATCACTGATAGAAGATGCAAAGAAAGCCTAGATCTCATCACTAATGCTTTCTGATTTTGAAGACCGATTATTAAAATTAGATAAATATTAAGAAATGTCCATTACAATTAGTTATGATAACAAAATTCCATACAGAACAAAAACAAAAAATAGCAACACTACCATAGTATAGTGAGTACTGCTATCTTAATTAAACTTCAGAAATTTTCCTGTCGTGTATAAAAACATGGGTTTTTGTTTTTTGTTTTTTGTTTTTTTAAAATCTTAACAGCCAGACCTGCAGTGCCTGTTCTGTTCGGAAAGGGGAAGGAGCAAGCTGTCTCCTTGGGGGAAAGCCTCCTTGATGAGTTTGTGAGGAGGGATGCCACCTTGAGGGCTTGGGTGCTACAGACACCTGGACCTCAGAGGGGGGTGAAAACCTGCTCTGCAGGAGATTAGAGGAAGTTTGTTGTTTCTGCTCCTGGGTAGAAAGGGAGTGGGGGACACCGCAGAGATGGTAGAGAAAGAGCCAGCCAGGAGAGAAGCTCAGGCAGGTAGGGGAGCAGGGCCAGGATCCATTCCGATTGAATTTATTTGCTGTTGCTGGGATGTCAACCCTGCCTTTCATCTCTACAGTAAATTCTCAATTTCCACATGAAAGCAAAATCTCAAAAGTCTTGAAGTCCAGAAAAACAAACCCCCCTGGGACCATTCATAAAAGCCCAAGGGGGGTGCCTGGGTGGCTCAGTGGATTAAGCCGCTGCCTTCGGCTAGGGTCATGATAGCAGGGTCCTGGGATCCAGCCCAGCTTCGGGCTCTCTACTCTGCGGGGAGCCTGCTTCCTCTCTCTCTGCCTGCCTCTCTGCCTACTTGTGATCTCTGTCAAATAAATAAATAAAATCTTAAAAAAAAAAAAAGCCCAAGGGTGGGCTTTGGACTTCCTGGGCCGTGAGGTACACTTGGAGGACCCCAGCCGACATCTTGTTTCCTATCATTTTTCCTTTTTTCTTCTTCCTACCAAGTATAAAATCTGAAATACCTTGTATCTCACATTCAGCTGTTACTTGGAGAGGAGAAGTCATCACTTTCTAGGTTCTGATTTGACCTCGGATGTCAAAAAACTTGCCTTTTCACAGCATTTACCTAAACACAAGTAACAAAAGTCTCAGATTGCCTGTTTACTCTAACTGCTTTTTTTTTAAGATTTTATTTATTTGATAAACAGAGATCATGAGTAGGCAGAGAGGCGCTTGATCCCAGGACCCTGAGATCATGACCTGAGCCAAAAGGCAGAGGCTTAACCCACTGAGCCACCCAGGTGCCCCTACTCTAACTGCTTTTATAAGACCTTATCTTTTTCTGTGCTCTGTGAATTCCAGCCTCTGCACTTAACCTTCTTCAACACCTTCCAAGATAACTTGACTCTTAGTGTTCTGTTTTTTTTTTTTAAGATTTTATTTATTTATTTGACAGAGATCACAAGTAGGCAGAGAGGCAGGCAGAGAGAGAGAGAGGAAGCAGGATCCACTGAGCAGAGAGCCTGATGTGGGACTCGATCTCAGGACCCTGAGATCATGACCTGAGATGAAGGCAGAGGCTTAACCCACTGAGCCACCCAGGTGGCCCAGTGTTCTGGTTTTTTAAATGCTTCTGCAAGCTTTTTCACCTTTTTCTTTTTTCCCCTCTCTGAGTCAGAAGAGGAGGAAAAAAGAATGTGCCCCAAAGTAATACCTGATTTTTGTCATGGGAAGAACTTGGTTTAAGAATCAGGCAACCGGGAGCACCTGGGTGGCTCAGTGGGTTAAAGCCGCTGCCTTCGGCTCAGGTCATGATCCCAGGGTCGTGGGATCAAGCCCCGCATCAGGCTCTTTGCTCTGCGGACAGCCTGCTTCCTCCTCTCTCTCTGCCTGCCTCTCTGCCTACTTGTGATCTCTGTCTATCAAATAAATAAGTAAAATCTTTAAAAAAAAAAAAAAAAAGAATCAGGCAACCCAGAGTTCTGGCCTCTGCTCTACAATTAACTAGCAGTTACTCCACCTGTAATTCTTCATTTTCCCATTTATGAAGTGAGAGCTTCGGGGCACCTGGGTGGCTCAGTTGGTTAAGCGACTGCCTTTGGCTCAGGTCATGATCCCAGGGTCCTGGGATCAAGCCCTACACATTGGGCTCCCTGCTCAACGGGAAGCCTGCTTCTCCTTCTCCCACTCTCTCTGCTTGTGTTCCCTCTCTCTCTCTCTCTCTCTGTCTCTCTCTGTCAAATAAATAAATAAAATCTTTAAAAAAAAGAAAAAAGAAATGAGAGTTGGGATTATATCATCTTAAAAGTCCATTCCAGACTACAGTCTGGATCTGTGGGACCCCCACACATCCTCTCCCTGATCTCTTCTGATACCTGAGGGACACAGCTGTGGTTAACATGACTTTACATAGAATACCAGAAAGAGGGCGCCTGGGTGGCTCGGTGGGTTAAGCCTCTGCCTTCAGCTCAGATCCAGACCTCAGGATCCTGGGATCGAGGCCCCTGTCCAGCTCTCTGCTCATCAGGGAGCCTGCTTCCCCCCCCCCCCCCCCCCCCGCCTCTGATTGCCTCTCTGCCTACTTGTGATCGCTCTCTCTCTGTGTCAAATAAATAAATAAAATATTTTTTAAAAAATAATATTAAAAAAAAAAGAATGCCAGAAAGAATCCATCATACTCATGAGTTCTGATGATCAACCAATCAAAACTGGTTTCTATCTTTTTCTTGGAGCTTTAGAAAATACAGTTGATTCTAACAAGAGTATTTATGAAATGAATGTACGCTTGGCTTTCCGCAGGCAACTTTAGTAGATTTCTTTCAAATTCTGATGACTTCCCCAGGTATTTGCTTTATAACATCTATTTGGTTTGGATGTGCAGAACTAGAAATCTCTATAGGAGAGATTTTTCATCATTTAGCTCAGGAGGTGAAATTCCCAAGAATTCCATCTGGAATGCAGAGTAAGAAAGAACGTGGGCTTTGCCATCGGACAGACTTGAGCTCTTTTTTTTGTTTTTCTAAAGATTTTATTTATTTATTTGACAGACAGAGGTCACAAGTAGGCGGAGAGGCAGGCAGAGAGAGAGGAGGAAGCAGGCTCCCTGCCGAGCAGAGAGCCCAATGCGGGGCTCAATCCCAGGACCCGGGGATCAAGACCCAAAGGCAGAGGCTTTAACCCACTGAGCCACCCAGGCACCCCAGACTTGAGCTCTTTTAACTAAATGGTGTGACTTGGGATAAGTTACTAAGCTTTTCGGAGCCTCCATTTCTTCATCTGTGAAATGGGACTAATGATAACTCCCTTGCAGGATTGTGATTTGGGCCATTTATTAACCCCTGCAAGGTTCTGTCTCCTCATCTATAAAATGGAGTTAGGAATGACACTAACCTCACAGGGTTGGGATGAGGGCTGTAAAGCATTTAGGTTAGTGCCAGGCTTAAAGAAGCATTCGGTAAGTCATAGCTAGTATGGGGAGTAATAACATTGGGCTAGATCAAAATCCCACGAGATCAGCATCTGAGGCTACGGAGGGGGGCGGGCTTGGCGGGAGGCTCCAGCCTATGGAATAAGCTTCTCTTTCTTTCTTTCTTTCTTTCTTTCTTTTTTTTTTTTTTAAGATTTTATTTATTTATTTGACAGACAGAGATCACAAGTAGGCAGAGAGGCAGACAGAGAGAAAGGGGGAAGCAGGCTCTCTGCTCCACAGGGATTCGGGGCTCGATCCCAGGACTCTGGGATCATGACCCGAGCGGAAGGCAGAGGCTTTAAGCCTGAGCCACCCAGGTGCCCCTAAGCTTCTCTTTCTTGCTTTTACTTTTGCTTCCCCTCAGTTTTTTCTTTCTCTGTCTTTTCTTTCTCTCGTGCTTTCCACTGCATGAAAAATGGTTGCATCCATAACTGTATATTGAAATGTGAGCCACATATTTTTTTTCCTGCTTGGTCTCTGTACACTCTTGTGCCTGCCCATAGTTCATGCATTCACTCCTCATCCTTGTTAGGTTTTTTATCCCACGCTCAGCTGGACAGCACGTGTGTGTTGACTCTGTGCTGCCAATTCTGTGCCTCCTGTACTCCGTCGCTTGCTAACTACAATATTGGTTGCTATTACTTTTTGATACCTAAGAGAAGAAAAGGCCTGCCGGCTGGGAATCCTGAAGGCAGAGTGAACTCTCAGGCAGGACCACTACTTAGAGTCTTTGCATTTATGTTTTGCCTCTAAGAGAGCATAGTTTTCTTGTTCTGTCTTGTTATCTCTTGTTATTTGATGCTATGCATAATAAATTACCCTGGCATTTCCAGCAGGAGTGACTCGACCTGCTTCTCTTTCGCTGAATGTTTGGATGGCGACATAATGCCTACCTGCTCTTAAGAGTTACATTCAAAATATCTGACACAAATTGGCTTCTCTTTGGGATCAGCCAGAAGAGAGGAACCGTGTTTGTGAGTTCTGGAGTATTATTAGTTATCTACATATTAGTTATGACAGAGATTTAATCACTGCTACTACTGGGGTTTTAAAAATTTATGTATGTGGGCTGCCTAGCTGGCTCAGTACGTAGAGCATGGGATTCTTGATCTTAGGGTTGTGAGTTCAAGCCCTACTTTGGGCCTAGGGCTTGCTAAATAAATAAATGGGGGGGATGCCTGGGTGGCTCAGTTGGTTAAGCAGCTGCCTTCGGCTCAGGTCATGATCCCAGCGTCCTGGGATCGAGTCCCACATCGGGCTCCTTGCTCAGCAGTGAGCCTGCTTCTCCCTCTGCCTCTGCCTGCCACTCTGTCTGCCTGTGCTCGCTCCTGCGCTCTCCCTCTATCTGACAAATAAATAAATAAAATCTTTAAAAATAAATAAATAAATGGGTGTGTGTATAACATTTAATAATATAGTTTTTCACCACAAACTACAGTAGAAGCCAGTTTGCTAAGACATGGCTGTTTTGCAATTCAGGTTGACCATCATTGCTGACAAATAACCATTGGAGCTCTATGGCCTGTGTGCATTTTGCAACACATCCCTACCTTACTTCACTTGGGAGGCTGAAGGGTGCCGTCACAGTCTTGGATTGAAATTTCCAAACCCTGCCTGGGGTTCTTAGCCTTCCTCCACAGCTCACAGCTTGACCTCAGGGTTACTTAAAAGATAAACCCACCGCAAAGACAGGCCTGTGTCTTCTTTCAAACTCTGTTGAGGGGCGCCTGGGTAGCTCAGTAGGTTAAAGCCTTTGCATTCAGCTCAGTCATGATCCCAGGGTCCTGGGATCGAGCCCCGCATCAGGCTCTCTACCCAGCAGGGAGCCTGCTTCCCCTTCTCTCTCTCTCTGCTTGCCCCTCTGCCTACTTGTGATCTCTGTCTGTCAAATAAATAAATAAATAAATAATCTTAAAAAACAAAACAAAACTCTGTTGATGATTTCTCCCTAACAGCTTCCCTCTTCCTGCTTCCCTCTGTGTCTCATGGAAGCAGAGTGAGCAGGGAGTGGGCAAGGAAACACCCCCTCCACAGTGTTGACCAAAGCAATGTGGACCACATGGGTGTGAGCAGCAATCTGGAATCTCAAGCAGAAAAGAGGACAACAGGGATCCTCCTCACAGGATCCTAGATGGAAAAATCCAGGCAGCAGCTCCATCCTAGAGGTTAAGCAAACACTGAGTGGAAGCCAGGATGAGTAGTCATCCGTTTTAGACTTTCTTCCCAGAAGGAAACCCCTCTCGGTTGGTACTCCTCAGCCACCTTTTCTATCCTCTGAGCCTTCATTCCCGCCAATGACCCTTACTTATTGCTCAGTCCCCATCCTAGGCTGAGGCAATTTATAGGAATGAGTTGAAGCTGTGTTTATATGACTAAAACAAACACATCTTTTTTTTTTTTTTTGGACAGAGAGAGAACAAGCAGGGGGAGCAGCAGAGCGAGCGAGAGAGAAGCAGGCTCCCCACTGAGCAGGGAGCCTCATATGGGGCTCGATCCCAGGACTCTGGGATCATGACCCGAAGGCAGACAATTAACCAACTGAGGCACCCAGGCACCCAAAGAAACACTTCTGATCTTAAGATTTTCAAACACAGTATTCCATATTTATACATGGTATTACCATGTTACTCTTGAACTGAGTGTCATGAAGTGTTGAGGGTGAATTTCTAAAAGGAGGGAGGTGGGTAAGATCTCCTACAGAGTGAATATTATCACCTTCTTTACTGTTCTTTACCATATCACAGGCTTGAGACGATTACATGAAATAATAAATATCACCCAAGTGGCTCAGTAGGCTAAGCATCCGACTCTTGATCTCAGTTCAGGTCTTGATCTTGGTCATGAGTTCAAGCCCTGCGTTGGGCTCCACACCGGGCACGGAGCCTATAAATAAAATTAATTAATTTAAAATGTTTTTAAGGGATGCCTGGGCGGCTCAGTGGGTTGGGCCACTGCCTTCAGCTCTGGTGATGATCTCGGAGTCCTGGGATCAAGTCCTGCATCCAGCTCTCTGCTCGGCAGGGAGCCTGCTTCTCCCCTTCCCTCTCTGCCTGCCTCTCTGCCTACTTGTGTGATCTCTGTCTGTCAAATAAATAAATAAAATCTTTTAAAAAAATAAAATAAAATGTTTTTAAGAAATAATAAATGTACGACACTTAGCACAATGCCCAGCAGCCAGATATTTGCACGTGATGGTGGGGGTGATATTTCTAGGAGAGTGATTGGCACACTACAGGGGCTATCATTTAAAAAAAATTTTTTTAAAGATTTTTATTTATTTATCTGACAGAGAGAGAGATCACAAGTAGGCAGAGAGGCAGGCAGAGAGAGAGGGGGAAGCAGGCTCCCCGATGAGCAGAGAGCTGGATGCAGGACTTGATCCCAGGACTCCGAGATCATCACCAGAGCTGAAGGCAGTGGCCCAACCCACTGAGCCGCCCAGGTGCCCTTACAGGGACTATCATTATTGTTACTATATTTCTCTGCTTTCCATATCCACATATTCCTTTACTGAATCAATTCTCTTACGTGATCCCTGGGTTTATCCAATGGTGTTGTTTGTGTCAGTGATTGTTTGCAAATTTTCGCAAGTAACGTGCATGGAGAACCAGAAAATAAAATTCAGTTGGGGAGTGACAGACACAGGGATATATTCAAGCTGGTATCCATAAATTGTTCCTGGGTGATAGCCCTTCATGGGCCTTACTTTGCCTCCTGTAGGGTCCTATCTTTCTTGAGACACTCAGCCTCAATAGCCTCTCCCCATTCTCACTCCTCTGTGCCCAATAAAATGACCATCCAGGGGCGCCTGGGTGGCTCAGTGGGTTAAAGCTCTGCCTTCGGTTCAGGTCATGATCCCAGGGTCCTGGGATCGAGGCCCACATCAGGCTCTCTGCTCTGCGGGGAGCCTGCTTCGTCCTCTCTCTCTGCCTGCCTCTCTGCCTACTTGTGATCTCTGTCTGTCAAATAAATAAATAAATAAATCTTAAAAAAAAAAAAAAAAGACCATCCAGGCTGAAGATAGGAGTTTTCTATCCCCGCTTCAATATCCAGTTGCAAAGTGCTTTCAGCTGCTGCCCTAAAATGAAAGAGGAGGAAGCACTGCCACATTCATTCATTTATCTCACAAGTATTTTATAGGTGCAAGAGTGGGTGCTAAGGATACAACCATAACAAGATACAGTCCCTGCCTTCCTTGTGCTTACAGGCTGGAGGGGGGCAGCTTCCAGTCAAGGAATGGTAACTCCTGGGTATCTGGGTTGGGCAATCGTGTTCACGATCATGCCACCCACCACTGAGACTGGAAATGAGGCAGGACATGCTTGGTGTGAGGTACCTGTGAACCACAAGTATATGCATTCAGAAGAGAGCTAAGTTCATGAACCAAGAGCTCAGGAGGGATAGTGGGGCAAGAAATAGAAATCCAGCAACTGAAGACGTAGGCACTGATTGCCTAGGAAATAGGCCAAGAACTGAACCCTGGAGAATTCTGTTGTATAAAGGATGGACTTCTATTTCTCTTCTACGACCTTCCATTTAAAGACATGTTGACCAGACTTGGAGATATTATTGGGTAAATATCTAGAAAAAGAACAGTAAGAGGGCCCCTGGCTGGCTCAGTTGGTAGAGCACACGGCAACTCTTGACCTCGGGGTTGTAGGTTCAAGCCCCATGTTGGGTGTAAAGATTACTTAAAAATAAAATCTTTAAAAGAAAAGAAAACAGTAAGTTCAACCAGTGAGAAAAATGTATTTATTTTTAAGATTTTATTTATTTGTTTGTTTAGAGAGCACATGAGCAGGGTGAGGGGCAGAGGGAGAGGGGGGAGAGAGACTCTCAAGTAGACTCTGTGCTGACCGTGGAGCCCAACACAGGGCTCGATCTCACAACCCCGATATCATGACCTGAGCTGAAATCCAGTCAGATGCTTAACCGACTGAGCCACCCAGGCACTCTGAGAAAAATATATTGAAATTATAGATGGTCCCTAGCCTCCAATGGTTTGACTTATGATTTTTTCAGCTTTGTGGTGGTGCGAAAGCAGTACACATTCGTTAGCAATCATACGTTGAGTTTTGGACTTTGATCTTCTCCCAGGCTAGCGACATACAGTGTGACACTCTGTCATGGTGCAGGTCAGGGTCGGCAGTCAGCCCCGAAGTCACCAGGATAAGCAACTGAAACAATTAGCAACCATCTGGGTCTCACTTTCAGTGCAGTATTCAGTACACTACAGGAGCTATGCCACATTTTATCATAAAACAGGCTTTGTGGGGGCGCCTGGGTGGCTCAGTAGGTTAAGCTTCTGCCTTCAGCTCGGGTCATGATCCTGGGGTCCTGGGATCAAGCCCTGCATGGACTCTGCTCAGCAGGAAGCCTGCTTCCCTCTCTTCACCTGCCTCTCTGCCTACTTGTGATTTCTGCCTGTCAAATAAATAAATAAATAATCTTTAAAACAAACAAACAAAACAGGTGTTTGATGCCAGTACAGGTGTTCTGAGCGTGTCTAAGGTAGGCCAGGCTGCACCAGAATGGTCAGCAGAATAGGTGTTTTAATGCTTTTTTTCGACTTACAGTATTTTCCACTCATGATGTCTTCATCGGGACATAACCCCATCGTAAGTTGAGAAAGATCTGTAGCTGATTCCATCTCTCTTCATGGGAACAAGATGAGGAAAAGCTATAGCAGGTGGACCTGCACAGAAATAGAGATAATTTATGACAACACCTTAAGAATGACTCCATCCTATGGGGATGTATGCAGAGGCTCCATCATGGAGGCATGATCAATTATTAAATCCATTTCTAGCCCCTCCTCCCCCCTCTGGAGGACAGTGAGTGGGGCTGAAAATTCTAAGCTTCTAATCAGGACTTGGTCTTTCTGGTAACTGCCCCCCAACCAGGAGCCCACCCAGAGTCACCTCAACAGAACAAGAGGTGCTCCTAAGTGCTCTTATCACTCAGGAAATTACAAGGGTTTGAGCTCTGTGCGGGGAACATGGGACCGAAACCAATATGTGCTTTTCTATTATCTTTTAATCAGTGTTGGTATAAGAGAAATTCCCAGCTATTTCAACCAGATCATCAGATACTTTAGATCAAGATCCAAGACTCTCTGATTTATATCCTTTAGGTAACTTCCACATGTTTTCCCCTTAAATCTTGTTTTTTCTCTTGTGATGATGGACATTAAAGTCTTAAAATGAAGAGGGTCTGTGCATTTGTTTTCAGAGACAGAAAGAAAGGGTGGATGTAAGGAGACCATGTTCCCAGAGCCTATCTTGGAGGAAAGAAAAACCCAACAGTCTGAATAGGTGGTGACAGTTACCGGGGGTGGGGGGGGTGGGGGGGGATGGAAGGGGTTGGGGTGCTGGAGCTTGGGGGCCGATCCCTGCACCCTGCCTTGGCTAAAAAAAGGATAGCTTGAGAGGAGCCTGCCTCAGCATGTGAACTTCCCCCCACCACCCAGGGGGATTAGGAGAAAGGGGTTCCTCAAATGCAGTGATAAATCAGCTTTTCAGAATAATAGGATTAAATTCAAAACTGTTACAGGTGAGGTGTGACTAGCCCGTTCTTGTATGCCAGAGAGCTAGGCCTTTTCTTCATTCAGCAGGTATTATTCTGTTTTCATTGTTACTAAAATAGCACAAAGGAACACGTCTGTTTGTTCTCTTACCTTATGTTGATCTTAGAACAACACCGAAAATGCTTACCCTAGTTGATCTTAAAACTTACACTGGAAGCTTCAAAGGAGGGAAGATTATTTGCTCCCATTTCCTGCCTTTTTCCTCTCCAATTCTAACAACTTGCTACATTTAATCCCAGCTTTGCCTTCCTTTTCCCCAGAAAAATCATCAGCGAGCATGTATAGGCAGACACCTGTAGATTCACTGAAGTGTCAGAGGCCAGTTTGCTCTCAGGGAGTTTGCAGTCTTGTCCGGGGACAAATAATTACAGCCAGGAGTGAATACGAATGTCCAAGAACATGGGAATGGGAAGTCAGAGGTCTCACTAATAATGGCTGCAAGAATCCAGCTGAGGCAGAAATCCCTGAGGGTTCGTCACCTGGGTGGCTCAGTCAGTTAAGTGTCTGCCTTTGGCTCAGGTCCTGATCCCAGAGTCCTGAGATCGATTCCCACACAGGGCTCCCTGCTCAGCGGGGAGTCTGCTCCTCCCTCTGTCTCTCTGCCTCTTCCCCGGCTTGCAATCTCTCTCTTACATAAATAAATAAATAAATAAATAAGTAAAATCTTTTAAAAATAAAAAAAGAAAGAAAAGAATCCCTGATGGTCAAGACACTCCAGCTTCTTGGAGAAGGAAGCTCTCGAAGGACAGGTTAGATTTAGAGAAGGAAAAGAGTATGTGAGGCAAGACTGTGGGGCATCTTTGTGGACTAACGAGGGACCTTGTTCCCTGGCCGAGAGGACAGGAGACAGCAGTCATTGTCTGAAGCAGTTTCTGATTCAGTGAAAGTCTCAGGTAGGATTTCCCCAGATTAACAGAAACCCTGTGTGTGGTGAACATACCCGGCAGAGCATGAGAGAGATGTGACAAGTGTTCTGATGGCCGGGACGAGCTGGCTGGATGTGGAGTCGTGGGGCGGGCATTGTGTTCAGGGCAGGTGACAGGGTCTGTACATGTACGTGACTCTCTGCACAGTAGGGGCCAACGTAAGAGGGATCTCGTGAGAGTCCGTGCTTGTGCTCCCAGCAGGCTCAGCTTGTGTTCTTTCTTTCTCTTGTTCTCTCCATCTCTCCTTTCCTTGCCTGCTCACGGCCAGATGTCCAGAAGAAATCCTTTCTCACTGTGAGTTTTGGTTGGAATGTCAACCTGTGACATTTGCATTTTTAGAGCGAATGTGTGCATGCACAGATTAGTAGTGAGTGTAAAACATGGGAGCTCTCCCAGAGCCCACCTGGTCTGAGAGCCTCATGTCTCCAGGCATGGCTCTGACACCTTTCTGCTCTGTGAACTCAGGCTGGCAAGTAAACGGTCTGGACTACTCTCCAGTTTTGTTGATTTGTAAAACAGAGATGCTAATACTTCCCTACTCGCCTGGTGGAATTTCCTTGAGGTTCACATGAAGTTACGGTTGTGAGAGCACTTTGGAGACTAACAGACTGATTCTTAGCTCAAGGTGAAGATTGCATGGGGGTTAAGGGTTGGTGACGTTGGGAGGTCTCATTAAATCCCATCCAGCCCTACCATTTGAGAAAGCTGTCTTGCATCATTAAAATAAGTTTAGTTACATAGCTTCCTGTCTGCTGTTTTCAGGGCTGTCCCTGGAATGATCTCTTTTTCCTCCCTAGATATCCCTAAGTTCAGAACCCAGCGCCGCTCTTCGAGTTCCTGCTCATCTCGCCTGGTCTCCTCACCCTTGGGCAGGGCTCCGGGCCACCGAAGTGGACATAAAGGTCCTCATGCAACCTCTTCAGAGGCACCCTGGGCTTCAGGCATTACCCGGTCAGGCTCCAGAGCCAAAGTCAATTTAAAAATGTGAAAGGATTTTGGTAGACATAACGAGGTGCTCTACACATTGGAAAGATGTTATTTGGGTCCTCTATTAGAAACTTTCAGCTTAGGTACGTGCTTGGGAAAGGGAGTCCTACAGTATTTCAGTAAAAGGTATTCATGAAAGTGCTGACATGGTTACAAACTTAGATACAAATGTGAGGACAGGTACCATGGGGTTGATAAAGGGACCAGTGGTAGTATTGGGTGTATGGGACTGGGTCCCAGAAAGGTGCAGAGAGCCCACTCCCAAGGCTAGTTGAGCTGTTTAATGGGGGGCTGTTTACCGTGGTGTCTCATTGGCTGGAGCTGCCATCACCCAGGACCCCTGCCTTCATCTGGTCCAGCTGCTATGATGAAAATACCGTAGATGGGTGGATTACAAACAACAGACATTTATTTTCTCACAGCTCTGGAGGCTGGGAACTCTAAGGTTACGATGTCAGCAGGGTTGGTTACTTTTGAGGCCTCTCTCCTTGGCTTGTGGGTGGCCACCTTCTCCTCCTGTCTTCATATGGTCTTCATTCTGGGTGGTCTGTGTCCTCATCTCCTCTTATTACAGGAATACACGTCAGATCAGATTAGGGCCTGCCCATATGACATCCTTTAACCTTAATTACCTCTTTGAAGACCCTAGCTCCAAAGACAGTCTGGTTCCGAGGTCCTGGGGGTTAAGACTTCAATATAGGAAATTGGTGGGAGGTTGTGGGGAGTGGGACACAATTCAGCCCACAAACAACACTGAAGGGGATGTTAGGAGAATCAAGATGAGATGGTGAACCACCTAGGAACCGGCGACAGTGGAAGCCTTTGTCGGCCTGTGGCCTGAAGAGGCAGGAAAGGGCCTGTTGTTCCCAGAACCCAGAAGAGCTGTAGCCACAGGAGAGGGGCCGCCCAACAGGGTGTATGCTCTGTGGTGGGGGAACACAGTCACTGTGGATAACGAGGCCTAGCAGGGAAGGAAGAGGGCGAAGACCCAATCCCTCTCTCTCCCCACCCCTCTACGCTCCTAACAGCACTTGGCTTTGGTCAAACCCATCCAGAAATCCAAGAACAAAGGAGCCTGGGAAGAAATGTGGCCAGGAGTGGGTGGGAGGGGTATTACATGAGTGGGACTGTGAGGAATAAGCAGCACAATGGGGGCAATGTAAAAATTTCCAAAGAAGGAATTAGAATTAATGTTCAAGCAATGTAAATGGGCCTCAAAGAGTCATTGGAAAGCAGAAAATGTTACTTGGCTGCAAAAATATTAGTCAGACCTTCTAAACTAAACCACCTACTCATGTAACCATTTCAAGGTCCCAGAAGTTACCATTCTAGGATACTTATTTACCTAAGTAAAGCATAATGATAGAAAACCAAATGTTTGTCTATCACATAATGTTGAACACTCATGTTCTTGTGTTCCATAATGTAATATATATAAATAATATATATGTAACATGTAACATATATGTCACACACACAACTCTTGTTTTTGAGTGGTTCAAAATGGTGGCCTGGAAAGATGGCACAGAATACAGAGGTTTGGATGCCCAAATGATTGGTAGAGGATAAAACACAACCAACTTATAATTGATTAGTTTGCACCACCCAAGGTGATACTAACACATGACTCTGAGGCAGAGAAGAAAAAAAACCCACACCCAGGAATGAGACCTGGTGTTCTTCCCATGATCAGAGCAGATGGCTCTCAGTTAAAATTTCCTCTTCTGGAAGGTGGAGACCTCATGCTCAGTCCTCAGAGCCAGGGGCAGTTGTGCTGCTGGGGTAGCCTACAGCTCCAGGATTCTGCCCTGCTTTGTCCCAGTGAACCCCCAGGGTGATGTCAGGATCCAGTCACATTGTAGGCCTCTGTTTGAATGGGCCAGCCTAGAGTATGTCCCGTCTCTTTCTGAAATAAACCAGAATCTTTTGGGGCAAGGACCTATCAAGAGAAAGAAAGGGGGGGCTGGGTGGCTCAGTGAGTTAAAGCCTCTGCTTTCGGCTTAGGTCATGGTCTCAGGGTCCTGGGATCAAGCCCTGCATCAGGCTCTCTGCTCAGCAGGGAGCCTGCTTCCTCCTCTCTCTCTGCCTGCCTCTCTGCCTACTTGTGATCTCTGTCAAATAAATAAATAAAATCTTTTTTAAAAAAAGAGAGAAAGAAGGGCTTGTCTAGTACAAGTGGCTCCCTCTTGTCTTAAGCTGTATTTGGGTTATCTATTCCTATAAAACAAACCATCCCAAAACTTGGCTACTTACAACAACGGTCTGTTATTCTCCTCATAAATGTGCATTTTGGGAGGGACCTTGGGAAGAGCTTGTCTCTGATCCACACAACATCTTCTGGGTCCTTCTGACAGAGGGCTGGGAGATCCAATTCCAAGATGGTGTAGGGACATGGTTGGGAAGTGCATGTGAGCCTTTCATTGGGTGTTCAGCCAGCTGAGGGCAGGGCCCCCTCTTCCTCTTCTTTTGGGCTGAGGTTCTCTTAGCATGGAGACTGGGTTCGAAGGATGAGCATCCCAAGAGAGAGACAGGTGGACTCTGAACCACCTCTTTTGTCCTCATCTTGCAAGTCTTACAGTGTCACTCCATTATCCCCTGGTGACCACAGACGCTTATCCAGTTTTAAGCAGAGCAGGCACAAACGTGGGAGAGCTGCGAGGTTCTGGAAGAACGCATGGGATGGGAAATATAATTGGGCCCATTTGGGAATAGACTGTCTGCCTCAGGATGGTTCCCTAGGTGACCCTTACCTATCACTGGTCACAGCATAGTTACATGAACTAGGCCGTCTTAGCCTGCTCGGCCTGCTCTAACAAACACCACAGGCTGGGGGGCTTAAACAGCAGACATTTATTTTCTCCCAGCTCTGGAGGCTGGAAGTCCAAGATCAACGTGTTCGCAGGGTTGGCATCTGGTGAGACCTCTCTTTTGGGGTTTCCCTTTCTCTGTGTGCTCACATGGCCTCTCCTTGGTACCTGTGCAGAGGAAGAGAGAGAGAATGAGGTTTCACTGGACAGATCCTATCAGATCAGAACACCACCTTTATGGCCTAATTTAACCAACCTACCTTCCTTCCTTCTTATCTTCCTTAGTGGCCTCATCTCCAAATACAGGTGTTCTAGGGGTTCAACATATGAATTTGCATGGGGACACAAGAATTCAATCTGTAACATCCCCCACAGTGATATGAATTAGATGACAACTGAGATAGATAAATTTATAGTGATATTCCTTAATTCAAGAAAACTTTAATTTATCGAATTCCAACCTAGTGCCAGACTCTCTGCTAGGCTCTGGGAATATAGGTAAGAGAAAAATAAACTTCCTGCCCTTAATGGTTCTGTAACCATGGGGGAGACAATGAAGCCATTAAAATAGGATAGGAGCTGCAAGGAGCAGGCTGTGACATGTGGCAGCTTTGGGAGGAGATGAATAAAGCACTCCATTCGGAGCTGCACTGGGGATGTCCAAGCAGAAATAGAGGATGAGTGGTACTGAGGAGTAAATACGAGGCAGGACAGATGAAGGGAAGCATTCAGGAGAAAGCAATAGACCACGCGGAGACCCAAGGCAAAACTAGGGTGACCACCATCCTGGTTTGCCCAGGGCTGGCCTGCTCTTAGCACTAAAGTCCCACATCAAGAACCCCTCAGTCACTGGGCTTTATCCATGGAGAGAGTCCAATGCAGCGAGCACACCTGGGGGCAG
This sequence comes from Taxidea taxus jeffersonii, assembly GCA_003697995.1. NCBI lineage: Eukaryota > Metazoa > Chordata > Mammalia > Carnivora > Mustelidae > Taxidea > Taxidea taxus. The sequence continues at coordinate 25,671 of RCUC01145518.1, read as the reverse complement.
TGGGTGGGGGGCAGCAGGGCTGGTGAGAGAGAAAGCTGAAAACATGGGCAGGATTCCAAACAGGAACCAAGCCACACTAAGGAATTTAGACTTTATCTTGAGAGAAGCTGAGCAATCAGTAAGTGATCTTACTCAGGGGAGTGACTGGCTAAGACTTGGATGTAGAAAGAGCTCTATTTGCTGGATAATTAAGAAGAGAACAATTCTGCAGGCCCATCAAGAAGCCCTGGCGGACTTCCAGGGATGAGACAGTAGTGATTTAAAATAATGCAGGGAGATGGAGAGAACCCTAGGATTTGGACTAGGTTACGGAGAAGTAACAGAACCTGGAAATATAGAGAAGGGGGGCTGAGAGACCAGAATTCAAGAATGACTCCCTGGTATCTGGCTTGGGCAGCTGCAAAAAGTATTGGCAAGGAATTTGGATGGTTTGGAAAGCCTTCCCCACGCCAAAGCAGCTCTTCTCCTGTCTCCCATACATCTCCTGTTGACCTAGAAATTCTGAGTTATTGTACCACTGACCCAGAAGTCTCAGCCACAGCCACTAGACTTACAGGAACGGAAGGAGGCTGGGGGTAAGAGAAGGAAGAAAATGGGCCTTAATTACACTCGATACTTCTAAACGATTTATGTCCTCTACCATATTTAATTTTTGCAAGAATCCTTCAAGGTGGGCAGGTTGTTATCCTCATTTCAGATGCAGAATTGGGGACAAAGTAATGTGCCATCAGGTGCCACAGCTATAAGCGGGCAGAAGTGGGCTTTAAACCCAGATGTGTTTAAGCATAAATAACTGCTCTTTTTTACTCCACGCTATTTCCCTAATGAACACTAGTTTCTACCTGATTGGATATTTCGCACATCTTCTGCCCTGCCTTGACTCCATCCTCATTCAGCGTTGAAGGATGAAGACCAGGAGAAGGACCCTCTCCACTCTAAAAAGCCAGCTGAAGGTTGCTTCCAGGATGGCGAGAGAGCTTCTTAATCCTTCATAACTGGTCCCCACACTTGTTATACATGCAAAACCCTAGAGCAGAGGACCTACAGTAATTATCTTTGTGAGCATCAGGGCCAGGGGGAGCTACGAAGACAGTGTCCCAGCCAACAGCCAATTTAGGGAAGAAGGAAGTGTCCAGAGATGGAAGTCAAGAGATGGGGAGCTAGGGGAAGGACAAAAAAGAGAAGAAAGAAACACGTGATGACTTTCCAGGGCCTCCCTCCAAAAGATAAGTGAGTTTGTCTAAACCTCACGGGGCTTCTGCAGACCAAACAGCTGGAACTCTACAGCCCCTACATGGGGGCTGTCCTCCCAGGCCAGGGATACCCTGTACCTGGAGCCTTAAGAGAAACTCCAGTGCCAACCTCAGCTCCTTCTTAACCAGTGATGCTTACATTCTGATATGAATCTTGGCTGATCTTTCTGTATTCACATAGTAATCTATCCATTTTGCTTCTGGTCTTCTATTGTTATTTCTGAGCATATTTTACTCTCCCCAACTCCCACCCCCACCTGCCTTCTAGATTGGGAATTCTTCAGAGGATCCCAGTTTCACTCACTCTGTACTTCCACATTTTCTTTTATGCAAGAGGGGCATAACTGGAGTTTGCTGTCACTGGAATGTCATCAGAAGGTCTGAAATGAAAAAAAAAAAAAAGGTCTGAAATGTTCATTTCTCAGCCAGCTTCTTTATCCACTGACACTGACAGCGGACACAAGAGGGTGCTCCTTCCCCTCTAGCGCAGTCCAGGGAGCTGCTCCTTTTCTGCCGGTTTCCGTCCCCTGAATAAAATTCAGACAGGACTGACATCAATGAAAACATATTTTTACTACTATTGGGGAGAGGTCTGAGGCAATTCTGAATATTTATACAGACACCCTTAGGGAAATATGTATTCAGCTCAGGTCTTTGATTTCATTTGAATCAAACAGATACCCACAAAGTCAGTTTTTGAAGAACTTAAAGTCTAAGGAAGAAATGTGTTTTAAAAAGTAACCTAAGGGACGCCTGGGTGGCTCAGTTGGTTAAGCGGCTGCCTTCGGCTCAGGTCATGATCCCAGTGTCCTGGGATCGAGTCCCACATTGGGCTCCTTGCTCAGCAGGGAGCCTGCTTCTGCCTCTGCCTGCCACTCTGTCTGCCTGTGCTCGCGCTCTCTCTCTAACAAATAAATAAATAAAATCTTAAAAAAAAAAAAGTAACCTAAAAAATAAAAAAAATAAAAAGTAACCTACAACTTTACACCCATTAGGATGGCTATTGTCAAAAGCACCGATAACAAGTATTGGCAAGGATGTGGAGAAATCAGAACCTTTGTGCATTTGTTGGTGGGGTTGTCAAATGACAGATGCTATGGAAAAATTAAACCCAGGATTACCTTATGACCCAGCAATTCAGGTCTAAACCCCAAAGAACTGAGAATGGGGACTCGACGAGATATTAGTCTATGCATGTTCACAGCAGTATAAATTATAATAGCTAAAAGGTAGAAGCAACACAAGTCTCCATTGACAGATGAATGGATAAACAAAGTGGTTTATATCTACACTGAAATATTCTTCCACCTTAGAAAGGAAGGAAATTCTTTTTTTAATGTCTTTTTTTTTTAAGATTTTATTTATTTATTTGACAGAGATCACAAGTAGGCAGAGAGGCAGGCAGAGAGAGGGTTCAGAAGCAGGCTCCCTGCTGAGCAGAGAGCCGGATGTGGGGCTCCATCCCAGGACCCTGGGATCATGACCCGAGCTGAAGGCGGAGGCTTTAACCCAATGAGCCACCCAGGTGCCCCTTAATGTCTTTTTTTTATATATAAACATATAATGTATTATCAGCTCCAGGGGTACAGGTCTGTGAATCGCCAGGTTTACACACCTCACAGCACTCACCATAGCACATATCCTCCCCAATGTCCATAACCCAACCACCCTCTCCTTACCCACCTCCCCCCGGCCACCCTCAGTTTGTTTTGTGAGATTAAGAGTCTCTCTCTTTTTTTTTTTAAGATTGTATTTATTTATTTGACAGAGAGAGAGGGAGAGATCACCAGTAGGCAGAGAGGCAGGCAGAGAGAGGGGGAAGCAGGCTCCCCGCTGAGCAGAGAGCCTGATACGGGACTCAATCCCAGGACCCTGGGATCATGACCTGAGCCGAAGGCAGAGGCTTTAACCCACTGAGCCACCCAGGCACCCCAGATTAAGAGTCTCTTATGGTTTGTCTCTCTCTCGATCCCATCTTGTTTCATTTATTCTTTTCCTACCCCCCCAAGCCCCCCACATTGCATCTCCACTTCCTCATATCAGGGAGATCATATGATAGTTGTCTTTCTCCAATTGACTTATTTCGATAAACATAATACCCTCTAGTTCCATCCAAGTCATCGCAAATGGCAGGATTTCATTTCTTTTGATGGCTGCATAGTATGAAAGGAAGGAAATTCTGACAAAGGCTACAACATGGATGAACCTTGAGGACATGACGCTAAAGAAAAGAAGCCAGCCTGGCTGGCTCAGTTGCCAGAGCATGCATCTCTTGATCTTGGGGTTGCGAGTTTGAGCCCCAGGTTGGGTGTGGAGATTACTTAAAAAAATAAAATCTTAAAAAAAAAAAGAGAGGCCAGTCTCAAAGGATAAATACTGTATGATTCCACTTATATGAGGTGCCTCAAGTAGTCAAATTCAAAAAGATAGAATAAAGGTTTACAGGGGCTGTGGAAGGGGAAAAATGGGGAGTTAGTATTTAGTGGGTACGCAGTTTCCTTTCCATTTAGGAAGATGGGTGATGGTGATGTTTGCACAACAGTGTGAATGTACTTAATGCCACTGAATTGTACACTTACAGGTGGTTAAAATTGGGGGCACCTGGGTGGCTCAGTCAGTTAAGCGCCTGCCTTTGGCTCAGGTCATGATCTCGGATCTCAGGGTCCTAGAATTGAGCCCCATTTCATCAGCAGGGAGTTTGCTTCTCCCCCTGCCTGCTGCTCCCCCTGCTTGTGTTCCCTCTCTCTGACAAAGAAAATAAAAATATTTTTAAAAAATGGTTAAAACTGGGGGCACCTGGGTGGCTCAGTGGGTTAAGCCTCTGCCTTCAGCTCAAGTCATGATCTCAGGGTCCTGGGATCGAGCCCCGCATTGGACTCTGCTCAGCAGGGAGCCTGCTTCCCTCTCTCTCTGCCTGCTTCTCTGCCTACTTGTGATCTTTCTCTCTGCCAAATAAATAAAATCTTAAAAAAAAAAACAACTAAAAATGGTCAAAATTGAAAAATGTGGTTAAAACAGTAAATCTTATGTATATTTTACCACACCAAAAAGAATAAAGGGGGGGGAATCCAAAATGTATAGTTATCATAGAGGCAAATATGAAGATGGAGCCACTGCTACATGGGGGAGAGGCTGGGAAAAAATTATCATCAGGGGCAACAGTGATCTGGATCTTAAAGGTTATATAGTGGATAAAGCAAGGTAAGTTCTTAGGCTCTTCTTGATGCCCTAAGTTTTTAGGCTATAATTGTCTCTCCTACACCCTTTCTCCCCAAGCTTATTCTTTTTTGGGGTGCCAGGGTGGCTCAGTCGTTAGGCATCTGCCTTCAGCTCAGGTCATAATCCTGGGGTCCTGGGATCGAGCCCCGCATTGGGCTCCCTGCTTAGCCGAGAGCCTGCTTCTCTTTCTCCTGTTCTCCCTGCTTGTGTGCCCTCTCTCACTGTCAAATAAATAAAATCTTTTAAAAAAAACAAAAACGCTTATTCTTTTCTTCTATATTTTGTTTACTTCTCATGATTTAGGTTCTCTAGCCCCTGCCCTGGTTTTATCAGAATCCAGATTTTTTTTTTATAGAACGTGTAGATTACAGTGCCCTTTCTCCTACACTGGTAACACAGTTGACCCTTTAAACAATCTCACGAGACAAACATGGAAGACACTACTATCCCCAGTATACAGATGAAGATCCCAAGATTCACCGATGGTAATGGTCCTGGCCAAGGTGTTGGAGTTAATACAGAGCCAGCCATGAACTAGATTTGTACTTCCTTTCCCTGTCATTGGTTCTAAATACCATATGGCCTCCCCTATTATCTACATCCACACTGGGGTCAACTACTATCAGCAGCCCCACTGTGACCTTGGCCTTTCTTCCTCTGGCTTTCCAATCAGTAGGCTTCATTCTCTCTCCTCATTTTGCCATTTCTGTCCTTCCTCCTTACATCTCACACCCTCACCACTCTTAGCATCCCAGCTGATAAATATCCCAATTTCTTCCTGCTTTCTACTTATATCAGAAATAAATCACCTTGGGGTACCTGGGTGGCTCACTTGGGTAAGCGCCTGCCTTCAGCTGAGGTCAAGATCATGGGGTTCCTGCTCAGTGGGGCGTCTGCTTCTCCTTCTCCCTCTGCTCCTCCATCTCTGGCCCCTGCTTGCATTCTAATAAATAAATAAATATTTTAATAAATATAGTATTAATTTAATATTATTCAAGTTTATTATTGATATGATAAACAAATATATTTATGATATATAATATATTTAATGTTTAATGAATATGTAATATTACTAATTACAATTAGTAATTAGTAATTATGATTATATTGTTAATATGAATATTATTAATATTCATTAAACATATCAAATGCTTATTGGATATTTAATATTTATTAAATATTATAATTTACTATATTAATATAAAATAAAATAAAAATAAAAAATAAGATAAAACTTTTTTTAAAGTCATGATTTGACCCAGCCTTGTTGCTCTCCTTCATTTCATTAAACACTCTTCAGCAATTCAGCAAGTTACACATATATTTTACTCTGTTTGGTATCTACTCTCCTTGTATCAGGAAATCTGGTCTCAGCCTTAACCTCATGGCAATTGCCTTCTCAGAGTCTTAGTCTGTTTGCACTGCTAAAACAAAGTATCATAGGGGCGCCTGGGTGGCTCCGTGGGTTCAAGCCTCTGCCTTCGGCTCAGGTCATGATTCCAGGGTCCTGGGATCAAGTCCCACATCAGGCTCTCTGCTCAGCAGGGGACCCGCTTCTCCCCCATCTCTCTCTGCCTGCCTCTCTGCCTACTTGTGATCCCTGTCTGTCAAATAAATAAACTCTTTAAAAAAAAAATCATAGATCCGGTGGCTTATAAACAACAAAAATTTATTTCTCACAGTTCTGGAGACTGGGGAAGTCCAAGATCAAATTGCTGATACACTTGCTGTCTGGCAAGGGCCCTGCTCTTTGGTTTATAGGCCCCATCACTCTCCCTGTGTCTTCACATAATAGAAGAAGTAAGGGAGTGCTCTTCGGGTCTCTTTTATAAGGGCACTAATCCCATTAATGGGGCCTGCATCCTCGTGACCTAATCTCGTAAGGGCCCCACCTCTTAATACCATCACCTTGGGGGTTAGGATTTCAACATATGAATTTTAGGGGGACACAAACATTCATACCACAGCACACAGGTTTCCAGGACCTTCTAATTGCCAAATCAGATGGCCATTTCTCCATCTTTGTCCTCCGGGACCTCTGTAGCATTTGATCTAGATGGGTATTCTTTCCTTTTGAGAAGTCTGTCACCATGTTGGTGTCTGCTGCCTCCTCACAAGTGTACCATCCCCAACAAGTGGAATTGAAGGTAATCCACGGAGGTTCCGGCAGGCAGGTGAGTCCTCAGGCTGGCCCACCGCCCCCCAGCAGAAATGCATGTAATTCCTGCACATGGCATATCCTACCCCACTTGGTCAAGCAGACTTTCTTGCTCATTAATGCTCAAACTAAGAACTGATACATGCTCTGAGAAAGGTCCAGTTCTGACCCACTGTGATAGAAAGGTGAAAGAAATTTTTACTTTAAGTAGGCTTATGACCCTGAGATCATGAGTCACATGCTTTACTGAGCCAGCCAGGTGCCCCAAAATAATCTTATTTTAATAAATACCACCAAGAGTTTCAGTTTTCTCTCTTGGTAGGATCTCAACCCCAGTACACCTGAGGGAAAGGACTCTCCTATTAGTAATTAGTAATTAATACTAGTAGCTCTCCGCGGTGGTGATGCTGGGGTGGTGAGGGGGGTGAGTACGTACTCAAGAGAGCAGAGCTGAGAATCACAGCTCTGTGATAAGTCAGTTGCACAAAAAAGCCCGAATCAGTAAATACTTCTTGTGTCAGTAAAAATTCCCTCGTTAATATTGTTAAAACTAAGTAACTGAGCCCACATCCACTTGGTAATCAGCATATTTAACAAAGATACCATCCTTTGTACTCAAAGAAAAAGTTGTTTCTTTTCCAGGCCCCTTACAAGATTCTGAGGCCAAGATACAATCCTGGCAATCAAGGAAACTGCAGGAAGGTATGTCTTAAAGACAAGAAACGGTTGCATTCTAAAGATGTTGAGCATAGTTACAGTGCAAAGAACAAAGTCCGTGGGGGCGAGGGTGATTGGAAAAGCAGTTGTGAAGGTGACCCACGCCCTGGAGGAAGGGTGAGGCTTGGCCAGTCGGAGACAAGGAGGTAACAGGAGGAGTGAGAAGACGGTGTAGGAAAGCGTTTGCTGCTAAGGGAGGCGTCAAGTCTTGTCCTGTGTCCTGTGCAGGCTGAACAAGAAGGGCAGGTGGAGAGGGCAAGGCTAAGGGCAGGCAACGTCTGAGCAGGATGTAGTAAGGAGTTTTGTGAGTTGTTGCATAGAGAAATAATATGATGAAACCATTTCCAGAAGATTGGTGAGAAAGAAGATAGATTTGAGAGGTAAAAGACAATAGGTGGGTGAGTTGACCACTGCAGCAAGAATTCAGATGTGAGGGGCACCTGGGTGGCTCAGTGGGTTAAAGCCTCTGCCTTTGGCTCAGGTCATGATCCCAGAGTCCTAGGATCGAGCCCCGCATCGGGCTATCTACTCAGCAGGAAGCCTGCTTCCTCCTCTCTCTCTCTCTCTGCCTTCCTCTCTGCCTACTTGTGATCTGTATCTGTCCAATTAAAAAAAAAAATTCAGATGTGAGATGATGAAGGTTGGGAGTAGGGAGAGTGGCCCTAATGATTAAAGGAAATGGATAGAGTGGCTGGGTGGCTCAGCCTCTGCCTTCGGCTCAGGTCATGATCTCAGGGTCCTGGGATTGAGCCCCACATTGGGCTCTCTGCTGAGCAGGGGTCCTGCTTCCCCCTCTCTCTGCCTGCCTCTCTGCCTGCTTGTGATCTCTCTCTGTCAAATAAATAAAATCTTAAAAAAATAATAATAATAAAAGAAATGGACAGATTAAAATGATAGGACTTTGTCAGTATCCACAGATCAATCAATGTGATGTATTAACAAAATGAAGGAGAAAAATCATATGATCGTGTCAGTAGATGAAGAAAAGCCATTTAACAAAATTCAATCTATTCATGATAAAAACTCAGTGAACTAGGTATAGAGGGGATGTACATCATCATAATAAAGGCCATATATGATGAGCCCTCAGATAACATCACATTCAGTGGTGGAAAGCTGAAAACTTTTCGCTAACGGAAGACAAGGATGACCCACTCTTGCCACGTTCACTCAATATAGTATTGGAGGTCCTAGCCAGAGCAACTAGACACGAAAAGAAAATAAAAGGCATCCAAATCAGAAAGGAAGAAGTAAAGCCGTCTCAATTTGCAGATGACATGATATTATATATAGAAAACCCTAAAAAGTCCACTAAAAAATTATTAGAAATAATAAATGAAATCAGTAAAGGTGAGGATACAAAACCAATCTACAAAAATCTTTTGTGTTTCTATATATTCATAAACCATCAGGAAGAGAAAGTAAAGAAAATCCCATTAACAATCACATCAAAAAGAATAAAATACCTAGGAATAAGGAGGTGAAAGATCTGTACACTGAAAACTACAAGACACTAATGAAAGAAATTAAAGGAGACACAAATGGGAAGGTATTCTGTGCTCATGCGTAGGAAGAATTAATATTGCTAAAATGTCCATAATACCCAAAGCAATCTACAGATTCAGTGCAATCCCTATAAAATTCCAATAGCACTTTTCACAGAGAAAGAACAAACAATCCTAAAATTTCTTTTTTAAAAAAGATTTTATTTATTTCAAAGATTTTATTTATGTATATCAAACAGAGTGAGAGAGAGAGGAAGAGTGCATGCCTGTGTGCACAAGCTGGGGGGAGGGGCAGAGGGAGAAGCCAACTCCCCACTGAGCAGGAAGCCCAATGCAGCACTCCACCCTAGCACCCTGGGATCATGACCTGAGCGGAAGTCAGATGCTTAACTGACTGAGCCTCCCAGGGACCCCAATCCTAAAATTTCCATAGAACCACACAAGAACCAAAATAGCTGAAGCAATTCTGAGAAAGAACAAAGATGGGGACATTATGCTTTCTGATTTCAAACTATATTATAAAGCTATAGTAATGAAAACAGTATGGTATTGGCATAAAACAAAGATATTCATGAAGTAGAATAATATCCAAACATAAACCCATGCATATGTGGTAAGTTAACTTATGATGGAGGAGCTAAAAATATGCGATGGAAAAAGGATAGCCTCTTCAATAAATGGTGTTGGGAAAAATGGACAGCCAGATGCAAGCAAATGAAACTGGACCTTTGTGTTCTACCATGCACAAAACCACCTCAAAATGGATTAAAAGCTTGAATGTAACACCTGAAGCCATAAAACCCCTAAAAGAAAACATAGGGGCCCCTTGACATTGGTCTTGAGAGTGATGTTTTAGATTTGACACTAAAAACAAAGGTAACAAAAGCAAAAATAAACAACTGGGACTATGTCAAACTAAAAGCTTCTGCTCAGCAAAGAAAATCATCAACAAAATGAAAAAGCAACTTCTAGAATGGAGAAAATATTTACAAATCATCTGTCTGACAAAGGGTTAAAATCCAAACTAGATAAAGAACTCCTATAACTCAAAAGCAAAAAACCAAACAATCTGAGTTTAAATTGGGCAGAAGAACTGAAGAGACATTCTTCCATTCTTCCTCCATGGCCAATAGGTCCATGAAAAGATACTCAACATCATGATCATCAGGGAAATGCAAATCAAAATCACAATGAGATACCACCTTACACCCAGCTATCCTCAAAAAGACAAGCAGTAACAAGTGCTGGCAATATGTGGAGAAAAGGGCGCCCTTGTGCACTTTGGTGGGAATGCACACTGATGCAGCCACTGTGGAAAACAGTATGGAGCTTCCTCAGAAAATTAAAAATAAAACTACCCTATGATCCAGGAATCCCACATTGAAAGAAAATGAAACAAACAGGATACAGAAGAGACATCTGCAGTCCCATGTTAGTTGCAGCATTATTCCCAATAGCCAAGATGTTGGATACAAGCTAAGTGTCCATCAACAGATATTAGAACAGATAAAGAAGATATTATTGAGGGGCACCTGGGTGGCTCAGTGGGTTAAGCCTCTGCCTTCGGCTAAGCCTCTGCCTTCGGCTCGGGTCATGATCCTAGGGTCCTGGGATGGAGCCCTGCATAGGGCTCTCTGCTCAGCGGGGAGCCTGCTTCCCCCCTCTCTCTCTGCCTTGCCTCTCTGCCTGCTTGTGATCTCTCTCTCTGTCAAATAAATAAATAAAATCTTTAAAAAAAAAAAAAGAAGAAGATATTACGGAGCCATAAGAAAGAAGGAAATCCTGACATTTGTGAGTACATGGATGGAACTTGAAGGCATTATGTTAAGTGAAATAAGGAACACAAAGACAGACAAATGCTGCATGGTATCACATTATATGTGGGCTCTTAAAAACAAACAAACAAACAAACAAAAAACAGCCAAGGTCTAACAAACAACTCCCAGTTCAGTGGGGAGTTGGCTTCTCCCTCTGCCCCACTCTTTTCCCAACTCCTAGAAACAGAGAATAGAAAAGTGGTTGCCAGGGGCTGCAGGGTAGGGAAAATAGGGGCAAGTTGGTAAAAAGATGCAAACGTTCAACTGTAAGATGAAAAAGTTCTGAGAATCTAATATAAAACATTGGATTATAGGGACGCCTGGGTGGCTCAGTTGGTTAAGCAGCTGCCTTCGGCTCAGGTCATGATCCCAGTGTCCTGGGATCGAGTCCTACATCGGGCTCCTTGCTCGGCAGGGAGCCTGCTTCTCCCTCTGCCTCTGCCTACCTCTCTGTCTGCCTGTGCTCGCTCTCTCTCTCTCTAACTAATAAATAAATAAAATCTTAAAAAAACAACAACAACATTGGATTATAGTTGAGAACACTGTATTGTATAATAGAAACTTGCTAAGAGAATGGAACTTAAAATGTGCTCACAGGAACACACCAAAACCTCTGCATTTTAAAAACACTGCCAGGTGTTTCTAATGCCTTTTGGTGTTTGAAGAACACTGCCACACGTCATTCTGTTCCTTCCCATGCATTTTCCATGTAACATAGTGAGTTAGAAGGAGAGCTAATCGTGATTTTAGAAGTTTTCACCAAGTAGAGAGTTGATTTGATCCTCTAAGACTTTAGAAGGTTTCTTCGGACAGGCGTGAGCCAGGACAGAGTCCCAGGCAGATGGAATGATTTGTGCACAGCAAAAGCAAAACAAAACAAAACAAAAAAACCAAGGCGAACAGAGATTAGACAACTTTGTCTGAAGTCAAGAATTCATGAAGGGGAGTACTATACTAGTGATACAGGTCAAGGTATTTATTTGGGAGTGTAGTGTTTTCTCTAACTTACTTATGATGTTTTTAGTATATTTCATTTTGTCATAAAAAATAAAACACGGTTTTTAAGAAATGACTATACAACTGACATACATCATAAAATTCACAGCTACCAACACACGTGGCCGTGAGAAAACCAAGCTGTTGAAGTAAATGTGATCTGTTGTGTGTTATTATTTACTTGCTGCATTTTCATTCAGCTTGTCATCTCCTAATGCTAGCAGATGAAAGTTGGGATCCTTACTCCTATGGAAAAAATATGTAGGGGTAAAAAACCTCACAAGTTGAGAACATTCTAGCCATTAAATTTTCTTTTCTCTCTGAATTGGGCAAAGGTTATGGTTATTTGATATGAGGTCAGACCACCTTGGTGCAGCTCACAACATCAATCTTCCCAGGAAGTATGGATTAGGCCCCACTGTACACTGTGGGAAGCAAAGCCCCCAAAAGGATGAATGTGTGCTTTTAGGCAGATTACTCTGGTAACTGTATACAGGATGGGTTGTTGAAGGGAACAATCAAAGACAGGAAGACTGGTTAGAAAATTATACCAGCAAGCAGCAGTAATCCAGGGTTGAGATGGAGTGATAGGACTTTAAGTTTACATGGTATTTTGTTATACAAATTCTTTTCACAAACACTCCTTAAAATGATTAGGTGAGGTAGGAAGTATCATTTAAAAACAAAACAAAAATAAAACGACCTGGAAGTTTCATTTAAAAGGTGTCTATGGGAGAGATCTTTAAAAAATTATTGGCAGGACTTAGTGAGTGGTAGAGTGATGGGAAAGGAGTTGGGGGATGGGGGTGACAGGAATCAAAGATGATTCCAAAGTTTTTGAGCTTGGACAAGTGGGGAGAATGTTATTAACAAAAGCCTAGAGGAAAAGCTAATTTGGAGGGGAGGGGAGTTTTTCCTTTTTCTTTTGAAATAGCTTCAGACTTTAAAAAAATGCAATTATGTAAATAATCTCTATATCCAACATGGAATTTGAACCCCCATCCCTGAGATCTGGAGTCACACGCTCTTCCGACTGAGCCAGCCAGGTGCCCCAAAATAATTTCAAACTTTGAGAAAAGTTATACTAAAGGAATAGTACAAAATAAGTATTATATTCCCTTTGCTAAGAGACTCATTCAGCTTTTGTCTGTCATCTCAATAACATCCTTTACAGCAGAAGGATCCAACACAGAATCGTCCTATCTTTCAAACCTCCTTCATTCTGGAGAAGTTCCTTGACTTCCCTTTCCTTTCATGGCCTAATATTTTTTAATATTACAGCCCATTTTGTAGGTGGCCCCTCAGTTTGGGTTTGTCCAGTGTTTCCTCATAAGACCAGGTTGTGCATCTTCAACTGGAAATACCACAGACGTGACCAAGGGCTCGTTGCGTCATCACACCATACCGATTTACCTCATGACTTGTGGTGTTAACTTCCATGACTTGATTAAGATGGTACATGACGATTTTCTTTGTGGTAAAGTTACTCGCCACTTCCCTATCTGATTGCTAAGATATTTTGTGAGGTGGTGACCAGGCTGGCTTCATGGGGTACCACCTGCATCGTTGTACTGGGTCCTGCACTTAAAAGCATCCCAGGCTTGGGTTATTGTTTACTCAGTTCCCAAAGAGAAGGAAGGAAGGAAGGAAAGAGCAAACAAGCATACTTTCAAATTTTGACTTGTTCCATTGGAGTTGCCTGGACCCCTGAAAAGCCAGACTGGTGCTTGGGAGGGAAATCTGGATGGGAGATAATGCCTGGACCTTTACAAACACAAAGGGGGTGACTACAACAAGGAGGACAATCTCTCCAAGGGCATTAGAAAGAAAATGTGTGTTTGGGAACACACACAGAGGCAGACTCAGAGAAAGGGAAGCCAGCAAAGGACTTGGAGGAATGCACTGGAGAGTGAGGAAAAGGCAATAGTGCCCTGTTACAGAAACCAAAGGAAAGGGGGGGGGGGTGGTTTATAAGGAAAAGAGTAGTCAGCCATGCCAGTGCTGTGAAGAAGTTAAAGGAGATGAGTGACCAAGAGAAAAGATCCCCGGTTCTAGTGTCTAGCCACGATGAAGAGATTATTCATTTGTCCTTTTCATGATGGGCATTGGTGGCTCTAGGTTAGGGCATAGGCTTGAGGATAGAAATTGTGCTGGGAAGGTCGGCTTCCTGAGTGTACCATCAGGCATCAAGAATGCTCTTAATGCTTAAGTTAATATTGGAGCAAGAAGTCCTGCATTTTCATTTTACCCCAGCCTCTGCAAATCTCAGAGCTGGTCCTGGGTGAGGGAGCAAGTGTAAACTACTTTTTCCTTTAGGAATATTTGCTGATGACAGTGAGAGGGCCGTATCTTGTCTCTCCATGGCAGAGCAGAGGTAAAATTTCATTTAGCCTTGGGCGTGCGTGTTGGCAGAGGGCAGCAGATGGTGGTAAGACGACCCAGCCGGTGAGGGAAGGTGGATTTACAGAAGAGGAGGAAGATAGGTTCCAGGCCCTTGGTGCTACAGACTAGCCTTGGAAAGGCAGCGGAACTGGAGGGAAACTAAGTGGTAGAACGACGGCCCAGGCGAGGAAGGTGCACCAGCAAGCTGAGACAAGCCAGGAGCCAACGCGGAACCTCGGCCGGTGCTGCTGGCCAGCCTGCACCGCCCCACCGCAGGGCGCGCCCGGGGAACCGCGGGCCAGCCTCCGTGCCAGCCCGCAGCAGCGCTAAGGCGCGCGTGCAGCTCGGGACACGATTCGCAAACCCGGGCCCAGCACCACTCCGGCACAGAGCGGCTGGACGACCAGCCAAGGCCGTGCGTCAGGGTGGCGGGCCCAGCCCGGTCTCCTCCTCCTGCTGCTCCTCCCCCAGGCCTGGGCTGGGGCCTGCAGGAGCCGGCCCGCCGCCCTCCCCGACCGCAGGCCGCGCGCCCAGGGCTGGCGCCGGGAGGCCTCCGTGGGCCCGGGCACGTCCGCGCCGCCGCCCTCCGGGCCTCGCGCCCCGGCAGGCTGAGTTGGCGGGGAGGGGCCTCGCTCTCGCTCCCCGGCTTCCGCGGGCCGCAGCCAGGGTGAGGCGCTGGGCCCCGCGGAGAGGACGGCGCTGGGGGCGCGCGTGGCCTCGGCTCCCGGGCAGTGCAGGGCGGAGCGCGCGCGGGGTGGAGGGCGGGGAGCCCCCACGCAGCGTCTGCACAAAGTGCCGGGTGCCGCCGGGAGGCGTCCGGTGCTTGGCTCCTGGGCGGGTGGGGGGCGGGTGGGGGGCGGGTCGGAGCAGCCCGTCTGCACTCGCGGTGGGCGTGGGGGCTCGCGGAAACCTGCCCGAGCCAGAGGAGACCCTCCGCATCCGCTTCGGCCTCGGCCTCTCAAATCTTCTCTCAGGCAGCCTCGGGCTCCTCCGCTGCCCCGGGGGCCCTGCGTAGCCTTCAGAGCTTTTAAAAGGGAGTTGGAGGAAATCAACCTGATTCAAAGAATTGGGAAGGAAACTGAGGAGATTTGAGGTCGGTTTCAACCTCCGTCTGCCATGGTAGAATCGAAATAGTATGTGCTTACTGTCCAAAGTGTGGCAAATACAGAAAAGTGTAAATAATTAGACCAAAAAAACCAAAACCCAAAAACCCCCAAAACACCCACAATTCCACTGCCCACAAGCAAACACTGTACAAATTGGAATAGTTCTTCACGTTGCTGTGTATATATATTGTTACATAATTGCTAATTCTGTGCAAGTTACTTGGTATCTTCTTTTTCATGCTTAATACAAACATTTCTTACTTCCTTGAGCAAATCTGTTTTTTTAATGCTTCTATGCTAATATTTTATAGCTGTACCAAAATGTAACCATTTTCTGTTTTTAAAGGTCCAAAGGATACAAATACTTTTTTAAAATTCTTGATTCTTCATATTAAATTTTCCTCCACAATGTCTGTACTAATTTATGTTTCCCGTCTCACTGAAGGAATGGCCAGTCTTACTATACCTATGAATACCAATCAGAAAGACACCAGGCCTTGAATAGATATCCCACCTCTCCTTCTGGGCATGAAATATCTGCTCTACCTTCTTCCTTTCATTAAAACAGTTAAAAGAAGAATTCAGAGCCTTTGGGATTCAGACATTCAAACTACTGCAGACTTTGGCCAGTTCTTGTTTTTCAGTTTCCCCATCATTTTCTATTCCCCTAAAGCTTATGAATAATACCATGCACTCAGTGTCTTAGCAATGGAAGAGGAATCAGAATTCTCTCTTCTAGAACCCCGGTCCCTCGCCCCCAACCCCCGCATCCAGGTGAGGCTCCTTTCTTCCGTGGGCTCCTTTCTTCTGTAAGTTTCCTCAGGAGTTTCAACTGGCTAATAGATGTAGTGGCTCCCATTGGGTCAGGTCAATAAGCCAAAGCTTAGGTGTTAAATAATTATTTCTATTAAGAATCCCCTGGAGGGGTCCCCAGGTGGCTCATCAGTTAAGCTTCTGACTTGATTTCAGCTCAGGTCATAATCTCAGGGTAATGAGATCAAGTTCTGCATCAGGCTCTGTGCAGGACATGGAGCCTGCTTAAGATTCTCTCTCCCTCTCCCTCTGCCCCTCTCTCTCTTTTTCTCTCTGAAAAAAAAAAAAAAAGAAGAAGAAGAAGAAAGAAAAAAAAGATAAGAATTCCCTGGAGAAACAACCTAACTGTCCCTCAAGGATAAATGGGGAAAGTAGATGTGGTATATGTGTACACACACACACACACAGAATATTATTTGGCCATGAGAAAGAAGGAAATCCTGCTATTTGCAACAATGGATGGACCGTGAGCAGCAATGGATGGACATTAAACTAAGTGAGGTAAGTCAGACAGAGAAAGACAGATATTGTATGTATCACTTACATGTGAATCTAATAAAAGCCAAACTCATAAAAAGAGGGGGCGGGGAGTGAAATGGCATTTGCCAAGGGCTGGAATGGGGGTAGGGGGGTAGGAGAGATGTTGTTTAGGAGTACAAACTAGTAGAGGGGTGCCTGGGTGGTACAGTGGTTGAGAGACTCTTGGTCTCTGCTCAGGTTGTGATGTCCGGGTCGTGGGATTGAGCCCTGTGTCAGGCTTCAGGCTCAGTGTGAAGTTGGCTTGGGACTCTCTCTTTCTCCCTCCAGCCACTCCACCCCCAACCCACACACTTGCAGTCTTTCTCTCAAATAAATAAATAAATCTTAAAAAAAAAAAAAAAAAGAAATACAAACTAGTAGATATGTAAGTCCCAGAGATCTAATGCTCAACATAGTGATTATAGACAATACTATATTATTGACATCAAACTTGCTAAGATACTGGATCTTAATGATTCCTACCACAAAAAAGAAATGATCGTTTGGTGGCATGATAGAGGTGCTAGCTAATGCTACGATAGTAATCATATTGTAATATACAGATGTATCAAATCAACATGTACACTTTAAACTTACACAACATTATATGTCAAATATATTTCTTTTTTTTAATTTTTTTAAAGATTTTATTTATTTATTAGTTAGAGAGAGAGAGCGAGCACAGGCAGACAGAGAGGCAGGGAGAGGCAGAGGGAGAAGCAGGCTCCCTGCCGAGCAAGGAGCCCGATGTGGGACTCGATCCCCAGGACGCTGGGATCATGACCTGAGCCGAAGGCAGCTGCTTAACCAACTGAGCCACCCAGGCGTCCCTGTCAAATATATTTCAATACAAAAAAGGTCCTATATAGCTTGGACCTTAGAGAATAAAATAAACTGGAGAATAAAGAAGAAATATTCTGCATACAAATGACCTCATTCAGGCTTATTCCACAAAAAATTAAAATTTAAATGGACAAGTGCTGTAATAAAGGTAAATGCAAAATGCCAAGGGGGAAGGGGGAAGAATCCCCTGGAAACCTAAGTACCTTCCCACTCAGGATGCTTTGGCAAGTCATGATCCAGGAAGATTTATTCCCCAAATCTGTGGCCAAAGGGACTGTGAAGCTTTCTGGAGCTTTGGTATTGCATTAGAAGAATGAATAATAATAATAACAACTCTGTTGAGCCCTAGCTTACTCTGAGTGTTCTAACAGGTCATGGCCACCCAGTGAGGGATGGTGGCTCACTTTATAGATGAGGAAACAGCAGCTCAGAGTAGTTTGTCTGATTCCTTGATACCCTGTAACTAATAACACATGTTATAACACATGTTGTTTCTTGCCCCCCTGGCACTATCCACCCCCCCCTCCCCCGCTGCCTTTGCACCTGCAGAGAGAGAACATAACCTGAATAAGACCTATGCTTATATTTTAAACCCTTGTGTAGTATGCCCACACAATCATAGCACAGCCCTGGTAGGATTGAAACATAGCAGCAGCAACCACTTTTCATGTTTACTTCTATTTGGCTGCAAATTTATCACCACATGGTTTTACCATATTCTATCCATTAAGCTGGCCTGCTTCCCCAGCCCCATAAATTCAGCTTGCTCAGGGGCTGCACCCAGAGCCTCCTATTTTACCCTTATCTTTGAAGTCAGTACTGTTCATGTTCATGTGTTTGCCTGGCATGTCCCATCTGGGCCGCTGGCCTTGTGATGTTCTTGAAGATGGCTTTAAGTCTTCTGTCCAGGGTGGGCGTGTTGTTTACTTCTACTTTCAGCTTTCCTGAAGACTATTAACCATTCTCCTAGTATCACTAAGTTGCAAAATGTCTGAATTTTCCATCTAGAAGGGACTTTCTCCATTGTCTAGTTATCATTTTACAGATGAGGTGCTCAGATCACGGGTGTCCAGTGCTCTTTCCTGCAGTCTCAGGTCACTGGCTGTTTCCAGCATCAGAGATAAGAGCAGGTAACCCACCACTGCCCTTAGATAGAACAGAGACCTCTGTCTCTTGGCTACTCAGCCTGGTTGCTTAGCCAATCCTGTGTTATTGAGCAATGTGGATTTTGCAGATGTTAACTCTGCAAAACATCCTGATAAACTATTTTTTATGGGTCTGCCTCAGCTAAACTTCTGACCCTCAGTAGTGTAACAGGCAGAAGAGCAGATATAAAGGAAAACCTTTCAAATATCCTGCTATGTCCTACAGATATTGTTCCTTCCTCCAGGCCCAACTCTTAAAGCTTCCTTAAAGGAAGACAGAGCTTTATTTTGTTTTTCAAATGATTTAAAGTTTATTTATAAACATTACCACAAACATACAGTATATGCACACCTTTAAAATTCATTGTCAAGTTTTAAAAATAGTATTGTTGGTGTTGTATTTTTATGTAATTGATATGTTGTTTCATTCTGTAATTTGCTTTCCTCCCTCTTTGTACACATACAGAGAGAGACAGATTTTAAAGTAACAAATTTTCCCAAACTGAGCACACTCAGTTACTTGCATTCAGATCAAAAAACAACATTCCTGTCATCCCAGAAGCCCCCCTGTATAGAATTTTCATTGTTCTTTCTCTTCTCCTTTCAGAAATTTGCCTGATGTGCAAACTGATTTTTATTTGATTTAAAGATGGCACGTTTCCCAGCTTCCTAGCCTGGAGAATGTGTACAAAAGAAGAAATATTTCTTTTCTTCCTACTCTTAGGAGGCCAACTTAAAGTCAAGTTCATTAAGAACTCTGGCATCAAGGAGCCTGGGTGGCTCAGTGGGTTAGGCCTCTGCCTTCAACTCGGGTCATGATCTTTTGGTCGTGGGATTCAGCCCCCGCATGGCAACAGGCTCTCTGCTCAGCAGGGAGCCTGCATCCTCCCTCCCCCTCTCTGCCTACTTGTGATCTCTCTCTGTCAAATAAATAAATAAAATCTTAAAAATAAAAAAAAAAAGAACTCTGGCCTCATAGGAGAAAACTTGAGGGTGGGATTTGTAGATTCATACATAGTTAAAGCTTCAAGAGTCTTTGGAAAGAAGGGGTTCTGGTCAAGGTCTCTCAAGGGAAAAATCAGGAACTGGAGTCTAGGCCTCCCCACATCTTTTCTTGCCTTGTTAATATTATGTAATTAGCCACTAGTGAGAGTAGAGAGGTACCCAGAAGAGAGACTCTGGGAAAATTTCCTGTGGAGAACTGAGTAATAACACTGTGGCCCACAGCATGGGCCCCCCTCTTTCACTTTGCCAGAGAGGACTCTGCTGCCCCCTGGTGGCTAACAGGTTCCTGAATCCCACGCCACTCAAATAGTGAGCCGAGGCATCCCTAGGTGACTCAGAACATTCACAGGGGTGCCTCGGTATATTTTAAATTTTTGAAGGAAGCAGGGTGATACCTGACATCTGTCACAAGCTGCATAAACTATTAAAGGAAGCCCAACAGTTTCAACATTAGATTGCATACATTTTTTGGACGACATCCTACCTTTATGGAGGTTTTTTTGTTGTTTTTGTTTTGGTGGATGCTGTGTTAAAAAGAAAATTGTGGGGGATGGGACGCCTGGGTGGCTCAGTTGGTTGAGCGGCTGCCTTCTGCTCAGGTCATGATCCCAGCGTCCTGGGATCGAGTCCCACATTGGGCTCCTTCCTCGGCAGGGAGCCTGCTTCTCCCTCTACCTCTGCCTGCCACTCTGTCTGCCTGTGCTCGCTCCCCCCCCCCCCCCCCCGCTCTCTCTCTCTCTCTCTGACAAATAAATAAATTATTAAAAAAAAAAAAAGAAAATTGTGGGGGAAAAGGAAATGGGGACAGTTACATGCAATCCTATTCCAGGGTTTGAGAAGTGGTACAGTGCTCCACAGATGCACGAATTTCATTAGAAAGTAATTGTAGTTATTTTTTTTAAAGATTTTATTTATTTATTTGACACACAGAGAGAGGGATCACAAGTAGGCAGAGAGGCAGGCAGAGGATGGGCGGCGGGGGTGGGGGGGGAAGCAGGCTCCCCGATGAGCAGAGAGCCCCGATGTGGGGCTCGATCCCAGCACCCTGAGATCATGAACTGAGCTGAAGGCAGAAGCTTAACCCACTGAGCCACGCAGGTGCCCCAATAATTGTAGTTATTTAAGAATAAAATAAAAATATCTACTTCTTTCCATTTAGGTGTATAATTTTTGCAAACAACCACTAAATTGTTTGGACATAACTACTTGATAAACAGACCCATTAGGTAGATATTTCCATTGGCCTAGAGTCTCAGTGGACCTTTGCCTTAGGCATAAGGCTGGGTGAGATCAGCTTCTTTAAGTTACTTCTTTAGTACTGTGTGTCAACTGGATGGTCAGCTAGTAGACCCAGAGTTTAGGATGATTTTACTCAGATGAGGTAACTAAGTCTCAGAAAGTAAATTGATGGAGAACATCAGGTAGGGCAGATCCAGTGTTTTTGTTAGTTTGTTTGAAGATTTGTTTATTTGAGAGAGAAAGCCAGTGCACGAGCAGGGGGAAGGGCAAAGGGACAGGGAAAGAATCTCAAGCAGACACCCTGCAGAGCTTGCAGAGCTCCCTGCATTGCTTTGGAGCTTGATCTCAGGACCCTGATACCACAACCGAAGGCACCCAAGCCAAAACCAGGAGTAATCCCCTTCACCAACTGAGCCAGCCAGGAGCCCCCAGATCCAGGCTTTATGAGCCTCAAATTTATACAGTTGTTGGCGCTTTACACTTGTCCTCTTTAAGAACAATAATGCACAATTCATTTCAAATTTGGGTAGAGAGCTTGCCAGGGAACTATGCAAGTGAAGGGTCTTAAAGCTTAAGGTTTGTTGGCTTCACAGCCAGTCCACTTGGCCGCCAGCTGGGAAGTGGTGGAAATGGAATTCAAACTCCGCTTTATCTGCCTCTAAAGACACAAAATAGGGGCACCTGGGTGGCTCAGTAGGCTAAAGCTGCTGCCTTCGGCTCAGGTCATGATCCCAGGGTCCTGGGATCAAGCACCAAATCGGGCTCTCTGCTGGGAGGGGAGCCTGCTTCCTCCTCTCTCTCTCTCTGTCTGCCTCTCTGCCTACTTCTGATCTCTCTCTCTGTCAAATGAATAAATAAAATCTTAAAAAAAAAAGACACAAAATAGGAATTTTCTCTCAAGATAAGAATAGAAAACCTGGGATGTGAAAATACTCCTAGAAATGTAAGCTTAGCTGGGTTATCTCCACCCTTGACAGCTCCTTCTTCCCAAGAAGGAAGCTGGGAGTGGAAACACAATTCCTGTATCCTCTCATTGGACAGTTGTGACAGGGGACTGGAAAGGGCTTTAGTGTCAAAGCTGAGTTTGAACTCTGGCCCTATGGCTTCCAAGCTCTGTGATCTGGGAAGGTTACTTACCATCTCTGGGTGTTACTGGAGCAGCGGTACCCACACCCGACCAGATTGTGAGGATTAAATGAGCTATCACAAATGAAAGTGGCTACAGCAGGCACACAAACTCTGCTAATCTCCCACTCCTTCTTCTGCTCCCACACAGATATCATATGTATTTGGAGACAAAATAAATACACACAAGCTAAATGGTAGAATTTCCTTCATGTGTGGGTAAATTAAGTAAATGCACATATATGGCTAGTGACTGTCTACAAAAGATGCAAATCAGACCAAGTTGGCAGATACTTGCCTGGTGTCTTGTCCTGGTTCAGTGCCTAGCTCAGTGTCTACTTTCAGGAGCTCCCTGTTATCCACAGACTAAGGTCAAATCTCTTTATTCTGGTGTCTGAAAATTTCCAAAGTCTGGCCTCAACTTTACCTAACATTTTCTCCCACTATGATCCAACCCAAAACCCTCTTCTAACCCAACTGGCTTCCCCAGCGACCCTTCAAGATCCACCATGGCCTCAGCAGCAAGCCACTTCCCCTACCAGGAATTCTCTCCCTTCCACAGTCCTGAATCCTACCCATCCTTCGGGACCAATTCTGTCTCTTGCAATAATTTCTGACAGATCCCAGCCCTTGGAGATTCCAGACCCATCAACTCTTACTGCTCCTCCCATTTGTGCCATGTATTCAGATCTTAGCTGCACACTGCCTGATTTTGTTCTACAGCTTTTAGGGAATTTGTTTTTCCTTCCAATTGCATTGTAAGTTCAATGCAGTGTCATGGAAATAACATCAGATTGAAACAGAGACTTGGCTTCTGTTTCTAACTCACTGTATAACCCCAGGCAAACAGTTTCCTTTAACTCAGAAGTAAGGAGGTTGGATAGGGAAACTCTAAGATTCCTTTTCTAAAATTAGGACCCTCTCCACAGGGCCCAGCTCAGGGACATGAATATATAATTTCATTCAAAAAACACTCTAACATTTCTTGATCACTTATTCCCAAAGCACTGGCTAAAGGATGAAGAGGAAGTGAACAAGAAAGGGCTAGCTCTCAAGGAACTTACAAGGGAGGACCAGATGCACATAGTCACTTGAGGAATTTACTGAATGAGGGTCAGGAGCTAAAAGGTCAGGAACTGGTTGATCATCTGTCTGACACTATGCCTGGTAGTTGCCTCTCTCTGCCCTCTCCACTGTTTGCCTCCCTGGCTGATCTCCTTCTCTGAATCCCACGTTTCTTCCCATTCAGCACCCCACCATGCTCACCTTACAGAAGCAGAGCTCAGAAGCACCCTGCTTCTGTCCTCACTATGCCACCCATCCTGTTCCCCTTGGCTTCCAAGTCCGCTGTGCTGCTTTCCACTTTGGGATGCCCCTACCCTCTGCCCTTCCATAACTATCTGCTGGAATCTGAAGGCAGTCCTCTAAAGCTGGGCCTGACCTGAGAGATTAATCTGGCTGCAATACAGAGTGGGAGGCTGCAGGGACGAGGAAGAACATCACCTCGGGCATCAGGAAGAACATTTAAGAAACCCAACACGCTGGGCAGCCGGAGTGATTTCTTTGATGATATTGTTAACATGCGAAGCGCTGTCCTCAACACTTTACCTATATTAACTCATTCAATCCTCACAACATTTCTGTAAGGTAGTTACTATCATTATCTTCCATTTACAGATGAGGAACCCAAGGCAGAGGGAAGGCAAGTAACTGCCCAGATAGCTAGTAGGTGGAGAAGCTAGGGCTGTCTGGCTCACCTAGCCCGCTCTCCCAACCTCGCCTCTCCTGCAGTCCTCAGGAAAGGTTTTCTTTTCTCTCAGCTGTGGTTATTTCCTGGAGCTACCCTGAGTCGGATGGAAGGTAACAGACAGGTGCATTTCCCCTGGTGTGTGCTGGGGAGATCTGGAAGGTGTAAACTGAACAACCAAGACTGGAGCTACCGGTTTCAGGGTCGTCGGTCGGCCCCCGAATTGCTGGAAAGGATCAGGCTACAGAGAAGGTCCCGGCAAAAGGAGGTCTGAGTTCTGTTCTGGTCTTGGTTCTGATCGAGACAACATTTCGATCTTCCTGAACCCTCACGTTTCCAACTTTAAAAGTGAGAGGAAGGGAAGGGAGTGGCGCCAGGTGAGCTCCCGGGTCCCTGCGCCATTCCGGTCGGGGAGCGGAATGGAGAGGGGTGGGAAGACCGCACAGCAGGGGTCTGTGTGTGCAGAAGGACGCCTCTGTGGGAGGAGGCAGGAGGGCGGGGAGGCTGTTGGGGGGGGTGCGGGTGTGAATACGCAGGGTCTGTGGACCCAGGCTTCAAAGTTAAGCAGAGAGGCTCCGCCGGCAGGGGACGTGGGGGAGAGGAGTTGGGAGCAAGCCCTGAAGCCGGGCTGCGCGAGGGGGAGCCGCAGCAGCGGCAAAACCGACGGGAGGCCTAGCGCAGCGCTCGCCCGCCGAGGGGCCAGAGTTGGGCCCCAGCCCGGCAGGAGGAAGGACGGGGCTGGCGGGCCCAAGGCCCGCGCGGGCTCCGGGGGAGGGAGCGAGCCAAGGCCCGCGCCCGCCCTCTCCCCGGCCGCAGCCGCTGGCTCGGCCCGCGCAGGCTCCGCCCACAACACAAATCACGTGTGCGCCACGCACCCTCCCTCGGCGCGGGCCGGGGGAGCGCGGGCGGCCAGGCAGGCCCGCGGGGTCCCGAGGGAGGAAGCTCCGGGGGCGGGCCCGGGGACTGGGCACCCGGCCCAAGAGTCGGCACAGAGCCGGGACACGGCCGGGGCCCGCGGCCGCGGCGAAGGGGGAAGGCGGGAGGCTCGGGGGCGGGGCCTGTCGTGAAGGGCGGGGCCTGTTGCTGGGTCTGGCGCAGGAAACGGGGAGAAGGGGCCGGTCCTACCGGCTGCCAGTTTGGGCTGCTTGTTTACTCCTGGCGGGGGAGCTTTAACCCGAAGGGCGGGAGGGAGAGAGGAAAAACCCGGAGCCGGATCTTCGAGCGGCTGGAGTAGGAGTGGGCGGAAGGAGGGAACCACGGCGAAGGTGCCAAGGCCGCCGCGTTCCTGGAAGGGTCCAGCTGCAGACGGGCTGGACGGTTTTTGCTTGTATTTTGGTGTGTTTTTGAAATTTCCTAGCCTGCTTAGTGCTCCTTCTTCTTCCCACCCTTCTCTCTCTGTCTCTCTGGCACACACATGTTGGACAGGGAGCTCGCCTGCCGTCCTTTGGCCCTGAAATGCCTTAACCCTAGAGTGGGCTGCGGAGGAGAGGGCTGTGCCTACGTGCTCGCCGGGAGCCCGGCCTCGTGAGGTGCATGCCTGTGCGCGCGTTGTCCCTGAGTGAGTCTCGGATACTTTTCTTAATCCAGGAAATGATTCAGTTGCAGTATCGTCATACATTTTGCGTGTCTGCGTGTGGCTAGAGTTACACAAATAAGTTAATTTTAGTCTGTATTTTAAGCATTCCAGCTTCTTGGGCTCCTACCAATTTGTGTGGTAGATGAAAGAGCTTTTCGTAAAATATAAAGCGCTCCATAAATGTACTCGCATAAAAATAGAGGAGAGGGGGCCCCTCTTGCAATGCCTTCTTCCACTCACTCAGTTTTTCATTATCTGGAAATTCAGTTGGTACCCGTATCAGACCCTGTAACATGTAATTTAATATTGTACGGGTAAGTGCCATGGAGCCATTTTATACGTGAGGAATTGAGGCTTAAAAAGATAAAGTGGGGGGCGCCTGGGTGGCTCAGTGGGTTAAAGCCTCTGCCTTCAGCTCAGGTCATGATCTCAGGGTCCTGGGATTGAGCCCCCACATCCTCTCTGCTCAGCAGGGAGCCTGTTTCCCTTCCTCTCTCTCTCTCTCT
>ML105479.1:27027-41806 GCA_003697995.1 Taxidea taxus jeffersonii | reverse complement strand
GCACAGGCGGGGACAGTGGCAGGATCCCAGTGCCGTGTCTGTGCAGAGCCAGGTGGGAGTTGATGTGGTTTGAACCCAGGAGATGAGGGCAAAGGCCGTACAAAGCGCTCAGACCCGGATGTGTTCTAAAGGTAGAGCTGAGAGGACACACTCAATGATGGCCTGTGGCTGAGAGGAGAGGGGTCAGGGCTGAATGCAGCCTCGCTCTGGGGCTGGCACAGAGGGGCCTGTGGAGGTGCCGTCTACGGACATGGGAAGGCAGAAAAGCAGGGGAGTACTGGGACCTGGTCGCAGACGCTGTTTTGGCTACATCCATATTGAGTTGGCCATTCAAGCCAGGGATGCTGACTGGCAGCCAGGGCCTGTCCACAGCCTAGGAGAGAAGTGGCCTGTGGGGAGTGTGTGCCAGGCTGTGGTCCGAGGCGCTGTGAACTGCTGGTTCCACAGCTGCTGTCACAAATCAAATTCCACAAACTTATAATTCAATGACATTAAAAAAATAAAAGTAATTTTTAATAACCAGCAAAAGAAGAGCAATAGAAGAGCTTCTTGTAAAACCAAAGAAAATAGAAGAAAAGGAAGTAATAAAGATAAGAGCAGAAACCAGTGAAACTAGACAGTAACATTAGAGAAAATCAAAGGTAGTTCTCTGAATAAGAAGACACAAATTGGGGCGCCTGAGTGGCTCAGTTGGTTAAGCAACTGCCTTTGGCTCAGGTCACGATCCCGGAGTCCTGGGATCGAGTCCCACATCAGGCTCCCAGCTCCATGGGGAGTCTGCTTCTCCCTCTGACCTCCCCTCTCATGCTGTCTCACTCTGTCTCTCTCAAATAAATAAAAAAATAAATCTTTAAAAAAAAAAAAAGGACACAAATTACCCATCTCAGGAATTAAGAAGAGATTATCACTGCAGACCCTATAGGCATTAAAAGGATAGTAAGTGAGCACTACAAACAACTCTAGGTCCATAGATTTGACAGCTCAGAAGAAAGGATGGACCAGTTCCTTGAAAATATTGTCTTTCATTGTATTAGTTTGCTGCTGCTGCTCTAACAAATGACAGTGAACTTCATACCTTAAAACAACTCAGACTTGCTCTGCTATAGTTCTGTAGGTCAGGAGTCAGACACTGTTCTCATGGAGCAAAACCAGAGTCGTCAGCAGGGCTGCATTCCTTCCTGTAGGTGCTGGGTAGGATCCGTTTCCTTGCCTTTTCCAGCAACCTGAGACTGCCTGCATTCCTTGGGTTGTGGCCCCATCCGCCGTCTTCAAAAACCAGCAAAGGCCATTCAGCTTCTCATGTGACACCACTCTGACCTTCTCACCTGCCTCCCTTTTCCACTTTAAGTCCCCTGTTATTATATTAAGCCCATCCAGAGAATGAAAGATCATCTCCCTATTTTAAAATCAGCCAATGAGCAACCTTAATTCCCCTTTGCCATGTAATATATTCATAGGTTCCAGAAAGTAGGATGGAGAAATCTTGGGGGAGCCACTGTTCAGCCTCCCACAAGGACAAAACTAAAACTCAAGAAAAAACAGATATCATTTAGTCTTGTATGTGTTATATTGAATTCATGGTTTAAAACCTTCCCACAGGGGCGCCTGGGTGGCTCAGTGGGTTAAGCCTCTGCCTTCGGCTCAGGTCATGATCTCAGGGTCCTGGGATCGAGCCCCGCATCGGGCTCTCTGCTCAGCGGGGAGCCTGCTTCCCTACCCCCTCTCTGCCTCCTCTTTGCCTACTTGTGATCTCTCTCTGTGTCAAATAAATTAATAAATAAATCTTTGGAAAGAAAATAAATAAATAAAACCTTCCCACAAAGAAATCTTAGACTCGGATAGTTTCCCTGGCAAATCTACCAGATCATACCAGTTCAACAGACTGTACCTGAAAATAGAAGAATCCACTCCCAAACTCATTGCAGAAGGTCAGGGATTATTGGGGAGGGGAGATCTTGCAGACAGCGTTAAGGACTTTAGATTTTCCTAAGGTACCTACCAAAATTCTCAGTGCAAAACTTGTCAACAGAATATATTAGCAAATTGAATGTACCAGGGGGTTTACCCTGGGAATGCAAGGCTAGTTCAACACAATTCCTCATATTAACAGACTAAAGAAGAAAAAGCCACATGATCCTCTCAATAGATGCAGGAAAAAAATGACAAAATTCAATACCCATTCATAATAAAAACTCAGCAAATTAGGGATAGAAAGGAATTTTGTTAACTTGATGAAGGGAAACCACATAAAAACCTATAACAAGCATCAGACTTCATAGTCAAAGACTGATTTGTTTTCCCCCAAGATTACAAAGAAGGCAAGAATGCCAGTGCTCTCTGCTCTCTTTTTCTCTCCTTTTCAATATTTGTACCAGAAGTTCTGGGCACTGCAGTAAGGCCGGAAAATGAATAGGCCTACAGATTGAAAAGAATAAATTCACAGATGACGTGATTGTCGAAGTAGAAAATACCATGGAATGTAGAAAAAAATCTGGAACTGACAGTTTAGCAAGATCGCAAGATACAAGGTAACATCCACAAATCAATTCTATTTCTGTATACTGACAATGAACCATTGGAAACAGATTTTAAAAACAGTTTCTTTGGGGCGCCCGTCTCATCCAGTCAGTGGAGCGTGCGACTCTTGATCTCAGAGTCGTGAGTCTGAGACCCACCTTGGGTGTTGAGATTACTTAGGAATAAAATCTTTTATAAAAAAAGTAAGGGGGGGCACCTGGGTGGTTCAGTGGGTTAAGCCTCTCCTTTCGGCTCAGGTCATGACCTCAGGGTCCTGGGATCGAGCCCCGAATCGGGCTCTCTGCTCAGTGGGGAGCCTGCTTCCTCCTCTCTGTCTCTGCCTGCCTCTCGGCCTACTTGTGATCTCTCTCTGTCAAATAAATAAAATCTTAAATAAATCAAGAATAAAAATAAAAACAGTACCATTTACAAATACCACTGGAACAAACATGTATAAATGAAGCAAAATATTTGCAGAATTGTTATGCTGGAAACTAAAACACTAATGAAAGAAGTAAAAATTATCTAAATACACCTGATCCTTGAACAGTGTGGGGGGGTTGGTGTGCTCGCCGCCGTGCAGTGGAGAATCTGCACAGAACTTCTGACTTCTCAGAAACTTAACTACTAACAGCCTACTATTGACCAGAAGCTTTACCAAGGACATACACAGTTGATTTACATGTATGTGGTTTATTAAGTGCATCAGAATATATGAGAGGAAAGAAAATGTTAAGAAAAATCCAAGGAAGAGAAAATGCATTTACAGTTCTCGTACATATTTATTGAAAAAAAATCCACCTATAAGTGGACCCGTGCAATTCAAACTCAACTGTAAATGGATTCGTGGGTTGGAAGACGAGCCACTGCCCCCAAAACTGATCTGTGGATTCAGTTCAATCCCAGCAGGAATTTTGTTGATCTCAAGTGTGTGATGTGAAAATTTATGTGGAGATGGAAAGGAATCAGAATAGCTAAAACAGTCTTGAAAAAGAGGGAAGAAGTTGGAGAATGCAGACTAGCTGATTGTAAGGCTGACCACAGTCTCTGGCCATCCAGGCAGAGTGGCACTGGTCAGAGAAAAGACACAGAAATGGAAGAGCCACATGCTGGGTTCAGAAGTAAACCCATGCAAGTAGAGTTCCTGAATTTTTGACAAAGGTTCAAGGCACTTCAGGGCAGAAATGTTTGTCTTTTTGATAAATGGTGCTGCAACAAGTGGACAGTCATGTTTTCTGCAACAAACCATGACCTGTACCTGTCATCTTATTTCACTCAAAATTTAACCACAAATCATTCGTAGACCTAAATGGAAAACTACACAACTTTTAGAGGAAAAGAGGAATGAAATCTTTGTGACCTTGAATTAGGCTAAGATTTCCTAGTAAAACTCCAGATGCAAAATTCATAAAGTAAAAAATGAATAGATGGAAATACATTAAAATTAAAGCCCTGTTCTGTGAAGGAAATTAAGAAAATAAAAACAAGCTACAAACAGGGAAAAAATAAGTGCAAATCACATATCTGAAAAAGGCCTTGTATCTTGAGTATATGAAGAGTCCTCAGAACTCATCAGGAAAAAAGTCAACCCGAGGGGGCCTGGGTGGCTCAGTCAGTTTAGCGTCGGCCTTCGACTCAGGTGATGATCTTGGGGTCCTGGGATTGAGCCCCAAGTCCCTTGTTGGACCTCCCACTCAGCAGAAAGTCTACTTCTCTTTCTGTCTCTGCCTCTCCCTGGGCTTATGCTCTCCTGCTCACTCTCAATAAGTGAAATCTTTTTAAAAAATTTAAAAAGTCAACCCAGTTTAAAAAAAAAAAGGCAAGACATTTGAAAAGACATTACCCCCAGAGAAGATACACAAGTGACAGACCAGCATGTGAAGAGATGTTTAGCATCAGTAGTTGTTAGAGAAATGTAAATTAGAACCACAAGATACTATGATCTACCTATGCAAATGGCTGAAGAAAAAAAAAAACCTAAAGACACAAAAAACCTGACATCACATGCAGGTGAGGCTGCAGAGTGACTGCGACTCCTATGTTCCCCTTGTGAGTACAGAATGCTACAGCTACTATGGAAAAGAGTTTGGTCATCTCTTACTGAGTTACATACTTCCCATATAACCTACCAGTCTCACTGCCTGGTATTTACCCAAAATAAACATCTAGGTTCACACAAAAACTTGTACACAAATGCTATGTCAACTTTGTTTAAACACAACAGCAAAAACACAACTTAGAAACAATTAAAATGTCCCTCAGATGGACAAACTGCGGTCAGCACGTGCGAGGTGGCAGTCCTCATGGCAGGAAGCAGGGGGTGACCCCACGCGGAAGAAGCTGGACCCCAAAGACTACATGCTGTGCGATTCCATTTGTGTGACATCCTGGAAAGGGCAAAATTGAGGGAAAGTATTTTGCTAGGACTTAAGGGAACGTTTCTACAACACTGGGGTATGACAGGGAACATATGTAGGGAAGACAGCACCATTCTGTACCTTGATTGAGGTGGTTATACGACTCTGTACATGAGGCAAATCCATAGAATTATACACCAGAAGTGAGTTTTACTGTATGTAAATTCAGAATTTTAAAATGTGAAGGCAGTAAACAAAACTCTTTCTTTCCTAATTACTTGACATTTGACCATTATGATCTGTGCTTTTGAGATTATAGGTGGCCCTCGAAAAGTGGGTTTGAACTGCGGGGGTCCACTTATGTATGTTTTTTTAAAATTGTTTTTAATACTGTGTATTTTCTCTTGTGTCTTAATGTTTTCTCTAGTTTATTGTAATATGGTATATTATTCATATAGTTCACAGGGGCGCCTGGGTGGCTCAGTGGGTTAAACATCCAGCTCTTGGTTTCGGCTCAGGTCATGATCTCAGAGTTATAGGACAGAGGATGGAGCCCCGTGTCAGCCTCTGCGCTCAGCAGGGAGTCTGCTTAAGATTCACTCCTCCTTACCCCACTGACCCGCTACCCCACTCGTGCTCTCTCTCAAATAAAATCTAAAAAAAAAAAACAAAAACCAAAAAACCATGTAACACAAAATATGTGTTCATCAGCTCTGATACGGGTAAGTCTTCAATCAACAGTAGGCCATTAGTAGTTAATTTGGTGGGGGGAGTCAAAATTTATACGGGGACATTTGGCTGCACTGGGGGCCATTCCCCATTGCCTGAGTCATTCAGGAGTCAGCTATACTTACATCTGTCTGTCCTATCCAGGTGGTGGAAACTACGTAATGCTGCTCTTCCCAGCTCCACCGACAGGACATCATGCTGGTGGCTGGAAATCTGATGTGGGAGTTCTGACGCCGTGAACTCAGGAAATGCTACAAATCCAGGCTTGATTTATTGTTGTGTTGATTATCTAGACTTAACAAAGTGAGGAAGAAATGTTAATACTGCCTATTAAACTTGAAAGTGGGTCATCTATAGAGCACCCATAAAAATGGATGTTTCAGTACTTGACAGCTACTATCTGAGTGAGCAAAGAAGTCACTCGTGGGTGAACGAGTGTGATTCTAACATACGTTATCATGTTATCGTTGCTTCACTTCCATCTTACTCCTTAAAGTCAACAAAGTGACAACCAACTTTGATGTCAGAACAAGACTCATTTGTCAGCCGCAACCATAGGTTGGCTATGGATGCAGTTTCAACAAAAATCAGTGAAAGCCTTTTGTGAGAATCAGGTGGCTGTTAGGAATTTATGGGAAAGAGTACTGCGTACTTGGCTAATTGTGAATTATGCGCTACAGATTCTTCGTGGGAGTGAGATGTGTACTAAATGTATGTGTATGCAGCCCCTCCCCTCTGCCCCAGGAAGCTGGTCAGCACTTGGCAGCATACGAGAGCTGGGAACCGTTGCAGACGGGGAGGACAGGAGGACTAAGGTGTGTGGCCTGGTTGCCTCAACATGAGAAGTCGAGAGGGAGCTGGGAGAGGAGATGAAGGGCAGAGGTCAGGGATGGGTGTGGGAGACCGAGGGAACAGAGTGGCCCCAGCATCGTGTGCTACTAAAGGGGAGGAATGAGCAGGATGGTGTGCGCTGGGGAAAAGGGTGGGCAGCGGGCCTGGAGGCTCATCTGAGTTCTGTGAAAGGGGGTTGGAGACAGGACTCAAGGGAAGCTCTTTGTATTGTCCTTGGTTTTAAACTTTGCAATCTAGGTGAATGTGTTTTGTCTGCTGCTGAGAAAGATGGAGGAAGGAGAACCTGGGAGGCAGGAACTAGAAGGGAGCGGTGGGTACAGCCCTTGAGTAGACCGGGGGCCTGGAGAGCCCCGAGGACTGGGCACAGGGATGTGGCCACCGCATGGGGAGGAGCTTGAGGCAGCTTCTGGGAGGAAGGCTGGGGGACAGGCCTCTGCCCTGCTCCCTGCGGCCCAGAAGGGATGGTCATCTGAGGCTGTAGGGGGACTGGGTCCTGAAGCTAGGAGGGGGGCTGGGCTCCTTGCTGTTGTGGACTTGGGACCGGCTTCACCTCTGTCACTCAGGTCCCTCAGCTCTAAGGTCGGACAGGCAGTAATGGCACCAGTGGTCACAGGTGGATAGGATGAGGTGGGAGCGGGGTAAGTGACGGCCTGACGTGGGCTCTGGGCCGTGTGTCTGGTGGTAGCAGCTCCTCCTCCCCCTCCTTCAGTGGGGATGGGGGATGGAGAATTCAGTGGTGAGGATTCAGGCTGCAGAGGTGAGGTGGGGTCTTTGAGGTGTCTGGGGACCTTGGGGGGGCACTGCTGGGTGATCAGCAGGGGAAGGAGGAGGGCAGCCGCTGCCGATGAGCAGAGGGGAGGCAGGCTCTGCAGTCCCTGGCATGCAGGTAGTGGCCAGGCCTCCCCTGAGAGAGGTGACACTGAGGGTCATATCTGCCTAGTCTGAGAAGCAAGAAGCCTCAGGATGCTGAGGGCAAACCGTTTTTGTGGCAAAGGAGGGGAGCAAATACCCCCAAGGACAGGGTGGCTTAGGTCTCCCTGGTGCTCAGCCCGGGCTGCGAAGCTTGAGACCATGGTCTCTAATGAGGATGTAGGATTTCAGGATTTCTGGGCAGGGCCTTTCTCCAGTGCCTCCTCACTTGCCCTCCTTGTGCCTTCCAGTATCTTCTGCTAGATTGGTTTACCCCAATGAACGATTCGACAGCTGTTTCTCAAGCATGTGCCAACCCCCTTGCTGGGCAATAGGGTGAACGAACGAGACCACCACTGTCTGTTCCCCAGCGGGACGCAGGGCAGCCCCGTGGAGGGCCAGCACCCGGACAGTGCGAGTGGAGGCAGAGAGGGCCGGGCAGAGGCCCTGGGGAGGGAGGGAGGCTGTGGGCTAGTGCTTCCCACTGTGGTGCAGGGGTGACGTGAACATTTATCAGAATGTTATGTGAATGTGTACTAGAGGAAATAGAAGTAGCACAGGAACGTGATTCCGGATATTGCTTCGGAATGGATTAAATAAGTTCATCTTTTTAAGTAATGGTATTAACGCCGGGACGATGATATGGCCAAGGATGATCCAGACCCAGGAAGAACACAGGGGTGTCCCAGGAACCACCGCCAGGAGGCAGTTTGGGCACAGAGGGCAGGGTCATAGTGCCAGGCCCTGCACACTCACCGGCCAGCAGAAGAGGTTGGAGGTCCCAGACAGGGCCTGATGCAGAGACTTGACTGGCAGAGGTATTTCCAGAAGATCCTTTTCTACTAGGTGAGAATGGCTAATGGATGCTGGGGCCTGAGGTAGGCCGATTTTGGCAGCTTTGCAGCAGTCAGTCCAGGTGAGGGCTGGGCCCTTGGTCTGTGCAGGAGAGGAGTGCACGGGCTGAGGGGGGAAACGGGGATGGGAATGGGGACTGCCGGGGATGAGGCTGTAAGAAAGCCAGCAGGTCAGGTGATGAAACAACTGAGGCAGATGTGGATCGGAGCTCAGGGTGGAAGAGAGTTGTGGAGTGAAGCCAGCTGAGGGCAATGGAAGCCATGGGAATGGCCCAAGAGTCTGTGTGCATCCTGAGTCCGACAGGGGAGAGGCTGAGCCACGGAGGCCAGTGCCTCATGGGCTCATCGATGTCCTGGGGCTGCTGCTCACACCATGACTGGGGCCTTGGAAAGTCAGCGAGGAACGAAACAGATTCCCACCCGCATGGATGCATACACTGTGGAGAGAGGGCAGGGTACTGACTTATCAGGGAGGGGATTTCGGGTTAGAGAACTTTCAGCAGGATACCTGAAGGAGGCCCTCAGGAGGCCCAGGGAGATCTCTGGGGAGGGTGCCCTGCAGACAGCGGGTGCACAAGTGCAGAGGCCGAATGACAGAGACTAGGGAAATAAGGGCCAGATGGGCCAGAGACCAGGCCCATCACTGAGGACTTTTACTGGGAGATGGAAGCCTCTGTAAGGATTGAGCTAAGAGAACGACACTATCAGACCTGTTTATTGGGGTTCCTGTGACTGTCGTGGGTAGTGGAGTGAGGGAACAGGATGACTGGGGAAGCCTGGTGGGAAGGTCACTGGAGTAGCCGGGATGCACAGGACTGTGGGAGCCCACCCCCTGACATTTGCCCCCATGTGCTGTCCCTTCTCACAGTGCACTGGGGGTGAGGGGTTGATGGGACCAACACAGTACAGCAGAAGTGATGATTTATCACTTTTATAAGATCAGGGTTTTTTTGTTTTGTTTTGTTTTTTAAAACCCTGTAGCTTCCATCTGCTTGCTGTTATTTTTTCCAGCTGCCAATCTCTCTGGATCATTCCTTCTGGGGGAAGCCAGCTACCATGTTGTGAGCGGCTCTATGGAAAGGCCCACGTAGCATGGAGCCAAGGCCTTCTGCCAGCAGCCACGTGAAGGAGCTCAGAAGCAGATCCCCCAGCCCATCAAGGCCTCAGACACTGCAGCCCCATGAGACCCCAAGTCAGAGCTTACCACTGAGCTGCTCCTGGATTCTTGATCTTCAGAAACTGAGGTAATGAGTGTTTGTTGCTTTAGCTGCTAAGTTTTGGGGCAATCTGTTACACAGAAATAAACTAACAGTGATCACAGCTTAGACCAGGTAATAGTAAACAGAAGCGGTGAGTTACTAGTAGTTGGACCTGCCTACATTTTAAAGAAATTGGAGGGCTCAAGTTTGAGATGCTGATTAAGACATCAAAGTGGAGAATTCAGGAGGCAGAGTAGTCAAGTTCTGAGAGCAGTCAGCATTTGGACAGTATTTAAAGGCAGGATTCTGGTTAAGATCCAAAGAAAGAGCAGAGCTAGAGAGGAAGAAGCCCAGTTACTGAGCCCTGGGACCGCACAACTAGGAGGAGGACAAGGGGCACACAGTAAGGAAGACCGGAGCCCAGTCAGGTGTTTCAGGAGTCCCATGAGGGGCTTCAGGAAGAAGGCTGGGGTGGTGGGGAAGGAGTGTTTACCTGGCCACTTGTATGGTGAGGCTGAGGAGACAAGGAGCCATGCTACTTGGTGGTGGGATGGATGGCAGCAGAATGGCCAGGACACAGCTGACCAAATTGGAAGGAAGAAGATACAAGCACTGTATTGATCTCTTTGGGGCCCTGTGCTTCAGAGGGGGTGTGTCCCAGGAAGGACATGAGGTTAAGGGGGACTTTTATATTTAGGGCAGCTGTTAGCACAGTTGTAAGCTGGTAGGACAATTCAGAACAGAGTGGGAGACATCCACAGAGATATGAATGCCTCCAAGGTTCTGACCTGCACCTGAAGCTCCAACATGGGAGTTCCTGAGGAGGGTAAGGCCCTCCCGGGGTGGGGGAGGGGGAGCTGGCACATAAGTGTCAAGGTCCTGCAGCTGTCAGCTTAGAGCCACAGAGTGTTTCTGGCTGGGCAACACTATCCCCAGGGCAGAGGGACACCACGAGGGACCAGGGCACCGCAGATGCTCTGGGCAAATCGAAGAGATGTTTAATGTAAAACCTGACCCACTAGAAGGCAAAGAAAATCACCTTGGCCTCTCAGACTTGGTTTCATAGTGGACTTTATTGGGAAAAGTTAGTGTAAAAAACATTTAAATTCATAAAATTTAAATAAGACAGCAAAATTATACCTTTTAGCTATAGTAATCACAAAGAGGGTAAAGTCTAAATTATTGCCTAAGCAAACACTATGTTTTGTCAGGCTTCTGTTGCAAAGCCCAAGGCAGGAAACACTGCAATTATTAGAAGTGAGCCCACTGATGAATTTGCATTTGAAGCTGAGGAAAGGGGAAAAAAGCATGTTCTGATTAGGGCATCACAACATTCTAGTCTGAAAAAAGCAACTGTATTAATGTCCTGCAGCAGAGTACATTAGTAATTGTAACCAGACATTAAAATTCTAATTTCATGTCATAAAGAGTCATCAGTTTTCTTCATGATGCATTATGTTCTACTGAGCTTCGTGTGGTTTGTCCCTCCAAAACCTTTCTGGGAACGCTCCTTCTCCAGGCACAGCTTCCTAAGATGCCCAGGTAGCTTACTTGGGAACATCTTTGGTCATGTGACACCAGCCAGACCCTCAGAACCCAGGACTGGTGGAAGCCACCTCTCCCTAGCCAAGACTGACTCCGATCCCCGCATCTCAACCCCTAATGCCACACTGAGAACTTGGTCAAGAGTGCCACTAACAAGTTAATGTGAGTTTCTCTTTGGTTATGGAATTATTTTTATTTAAACTTATAAAAAATATAGATAGAAATGTGCCCCTGAATTCCAAAAGTATTTCTGACCAATTTAAACACAAGTGTGTCCTTGCCAAATTCACCACCTGGACAGGTTTAAAATCTGCCTATTTCCCTGTGGATCTAACATCAGTGTTCTACTTAGCAGATATATTTGAGTGAAGAGCAATGACTGATCTTTAGAAGCCCCAAGGGGTGGGGGCAGCTGGCAAGGTGGCCCTAGATGCTGTCCATGGCTTTGAACTCGCTGAGTGCCTGCACAGGGTTCACATGCTTCTTCTGAGATGCCCGTTTAATCTTGGTCTGTGTCTCATCCTGCTTCTCTCTCTTCACCAAGGGCTTTTTCTCAGGTGCCTTCATCTTCCACGACACAGCTGGGAGGTTGAGGGAAGCCATGCCCTGAGACTTCTGATACTTGGTGGAGGCCACATAGGATGCCTTCACTGTCTGTACCACTGCATTCATCAAGTTCTTGGCGGCCTGGATCAGGGACATGGCGCTGTCCACCTGAGAGGCACAGACAGGGTGGTGAGTATCACAGGCCTGACCTCCAGCCCCATGTGCACCAGGGGTCTGGGCAGTAGCCACATTCCTGATTTGCTCTCCCAGTGGCTACTGCCCTGGTCCAAGAAGCTTAACATGCCTGTTTCACATACTTAGAAGTCAAGGGAATGGTATCAAAACCACAAGGCACCATCACCTTTCCTGTTCCCAGCCCTTCCCAAATCTTTATTCAGACTCAAAACCCAGAGGAGGATCAGTCTGAGTGACTGTGGAGCTATAACCAGCAGTGACAAGGAGGTGTCCTAGACAGAAACCCACCGCTTTCAGTCATGACCTAGGGACCATCAGTACGTCCCACATACCATGGAGTCTTTCAAAGGGAAACCCGAGATGAGCAGAAGCTACAGGGAACCCGTGGGACCCAGCAGGCCACGCAAGAACTCCTCTCCTGCCGGCCCAATGTGAAGAGGGGTCCAGAATCGTGGCACAGGGAGAGATACTGCTTGAATACTCTGTGAAGGGTGGAGAAGGTCTGAGAAAGCCTGGCTAGGTTATCTTTGTAATTTTGGAACAGGTTCAATTTCTCTCTAGGGGGAGAACAAGAAAGATAAAAATACTTTTTCCCAGGGAGAGGCCAGCCAGGAATTGGCTCCCAGCTGTCACCAGGCACTGCGGTTCATCAGATGCCTGACATGCAGCCTGTGGGCACCGAGGACTCAGAAGAAACCAGTGGTTTTTCCACAGTGCACTTTCCTGGTTTCAGGGCAGGTAAGAAGTATATGCGGCCAAGAGGCTACTTTCATTTTAGAAAATCACTACTTTTCATGGATATAACTTACCCCAGAGACGACGAGCTCCCCTCCTAGATTCTGCACCTCAGCCTTGACTTTGCTGCAGATGTTGAGCTGGTGGCAGTAGAGGGCGATCCGCTGCAGGTAGGCCAGCAGGTCTTGCTTGCAGGCTGAGTCTGGGCACTGATGGGGGAGCACCAGGTTTAGCACCCGAACCCAGGCCTGGCCCCACACAGCACCTCCCCCCCCCCCCGCCGACACCGGGCTAAGCTGGGCACAGCTCAGTGTGCCGCGAAGGGCAGGAGGGGAGTTACCAGTTATTGGGGGACTCCAGCCCTAGGCTCTCTCTGCTGGGGCCAACATCCCTCAAAGGGAGAAAAAGCCTCAGCAAGAGCCTGGTTCTGAGAAAAGGGAGAGAATGCTTTGAGCTACATAATAACCACCCAAGTGCTCTTCTGCTCACAGGCACTTTATGTGCTCAACTCTGATGCACACTGTAAACATCTGATAAAAAGGAGATGTTCACTTTTGGCAAAGATGGAGGATGACTGAGTAACCTGACGAAAGGGAAAGAACACCTGAGGTCTTGACCAGCTTCAGGGAAACTCAAGGGCAGCCCAATTCCCATCCTGTTGCCATAGCTGAGAATGGCTTAGGAAGCTTCCTCCCAACAACAAAATAGAGTGCCTCTCTCAAGTGTTTACAGCAAGCCCTTCCCTCTGATGAGCCTGGAGTGTACTGACCGAGAGGTGGTCTCAACAGAGGCCTAGAAAGCATGCTGGGGCTCCCGAATGTTGTGCGAGGAAGCTAGTGAAGAACTGTGGACCCCATCTGGTCTGCCCATTAGGACTGTGCTGATGGCCATGTCCCACATGGAGTGGAGGGCAGGACCAGTGAGGAGAGGCCACCACCGGCTGGGCCTGGGCTGAGCTGGTGGTTGCAGAGAGGAAAAGACTGGGTGTGGCCAGCAGATACACTGGGGCTTAGTCCTGGATTGCAAAGAGGGAAGTCAAGAAGGACCTCTGCATCTTTGGCTTGAGTGGTGAGGAAACATGGCCCCTTGTTCTGTAGCTTGGATCCTTCCGGGCAAGGAGGGGACTACAGGGCTGGACCTGCAGACAGAAACTCTAATGGGCAACAGGGGCTCTGAGAATAAACTTAGAGCATCAAGGGAGATGTAGTGTAAACTTGCCAGGAGGCAGGAACCACATTTGTTGATACATGCATATGGAAGCAAAGGGATGAAGGCTGGGTGCTTGAGAACACGCAGTACAGGGGACAGAGACATCTGTCCCCAGTGGAGTGTATCAGCTTTCCAAAGCATGGGGCTCCTAATTCTTGGACAAAATACTCCCATGAGCTGCCCAGTTTTAGTGTGGGAGGCCCCCCAGAGGCAGCTCCCGGCTGGATCTGCAGGCAAGGAGGAGAGAACAAGCAGCAACCCACAGGAGCAGCTGCCGAGCCACCACCATGGCAGACGGCAGGATACACACACCTGCTCTAGAGAGGTGCTCTCATGTACACTGTGCCTGGCTCCTAAGACTTGTCAAAGGAAAGGAAGAATTCAGAAATCCTTACAAATCTCTGCTGGTATTAATCAGGGAGGTTGACAAGTTAAGCACAATGTCAGAGATAGGAAGAGTGTTGGGTCCCCAGAAAAACATTACTGTCACCACCTTGGAACGGTCCAGGTTGGGGTGACCTAAGAAGCCCAGAGCAATTCTCTCACTCACATGGTCTGCAATGGTCCGGCCGAGCTTGTCCATCCTGGATCCAGCCTCTGCAATTTTCTTGGCGGCACTGATCACGTCTGATGTATTTTTGAGCGGCCCTTTACCTCTGATGAGAGAGCACAGGCATTGTCGTAAGTAACTAGAGATGGACAGAAAAAGGAAAGGTCTGCAAAGCAGCACAGGGTCACCTTTGTGCATGTGGTGGGGGTGGCTCACCGGGTGAAGTCTGTCATCTCCATCATAATCATGCACATCTGCTTGGCCAGCACGATGATGTCATTACCACTGTCGTCCCACTTGGACACTTCGGCATCCAGCTTGCTCTTTTCTTCCTGGAAGCTGGCCACCTGTTCTGCAATCTTTGCTTTTTGCTCCTGGGGAAGCTGAGCCATGATCGCCTGGAATCAGAAGCACAGAAAGCTTTTACAGAAAGAGAAGATGAAGTTCTCACAGTGCATTAGCCCAGAGTATTTCTACCAAGCAATCAATGACATAGGTAAGATAATGCTTTAATAAATTTCATTTTTCCTAAAGGTCCATTTCTTCTCATTTTGAGCAGAAGTTTACAGCAGCCTGAATTTC